>CM039119.1:49921428-50072044 GCA_022036555.1 Microstegium vimineum | reverse complement strand
CGGGGATATTACTTATCTGAATGAGTTATCCTGCATCGTTTCCTGATCTGAATCTTCGGAAAAAAGTTGTTTATCTGGATGAGAGCATGGACTGAGGTTCCCAGTTGTCCAGTGATGATTCTTGGTTATGTGAATGCACGGCTCTCTGTTTCCTCATCCAGATCATTGACTTGGCTGCTTGTCCTCAAATGACTCTCTGAGCCACTGCACCATCTCAAATTCTCTCCTCTAGGATTTGATAGCACTGTGGGCCCCGTGGCTTGGTCACTGGCTACTGACGTGTCTGATGGAAGCTGCCACGAAGCAGCGTTCGGGCTACGGATGAACACTGAACAGAGTCGTTTTCGTGGCTCGATGCTGCGCGCCGCTCTCGTGAGGACCTCTGTTTTGGCTGCGCTTGCTTTTTGAGCTCGGAGGGGTTGTGGATTAGTCTAGTTTTTTCGCAGCATAATCTCGCTTTTTCACGGCAGCGACGGTGCTGTTTACCTAACGACACGGCTGTGTTCGTTGGCCGCTTGTCAGTCGCTCAAAACCCCGGGGGGCCTCCATTCCTCCACGTTCTCAGAAAAGTCGTCCACGCGTCTAGTATAAAACACACCCTCTCTTGCCCCTCCGCTTCTCTCGTCTCCCCCAATTCAACTCCACCTCGCCGCTGCCTCCATTGACCGCCACCGTTGACGTCGTCTTCCGGCGAGGTAGCTCGCCGGGAGACCTCACCTCGACTTCCCCGACGCAACCCCCACCTCTGTATCCCCCCAGCATGACCGCCTGCTTCTAACTCGCTCGCGCCCCAATCTCCGCTTGCTTCCTCGACAGCCCAATCCGCCTCTTCTCGCTCTCGCTACGGCTCCTCTGCCTGTTCGCCATGGCGATCCGCATCACCGTCTCCTACTCCGGCTACGTGGCGCAGAACCTCGCCGCCACGCTCGGCCACCGCTTCTCCTCCGCCTCCGCCTCCGCCTCGGGCAGCCGTCTCCTCCACGACGGCGCTTGGCGCCCCTTCTGCATCTTCGCCTCCACCCGCCAGCCCGAGCAGCACCGCAACAGCGGCAGCGACCGCCATGAAGGAGGCGACCACAGCAACCACCCGAAGCCCCAGGCGATCGCCGCCGGAGCTCACTCGTTGCTGCTCACGCGTGCGTGCTTGTCGTCCAAGTCGCCGCCGCCGTCTCTTGCCGTGGGGCTGCTCTCGGTGCTCGCGCAGAGGACGGGGCCGACGCCTGGAACCACCGGATCGGCGGCTTCTCTTTCGGCCTCGTCGCCGATTTCGCTCGGTTTCAACCCCACGTCCTTCCTCCCGTTCCTGCATACAGCCAAGTGGCTCCCCTGCAGCGACCTTGCCACCTCGTCGTCTTCGGCGCCCTCTTCCCCTCCCCGCTCGCTGGCGCCTTCGGCTCCTGCTCCCTCCAGGAAGGCGTTGATTGGTGGTGCTAGCGGTACTGTTACCGCTGGCGCGTCTGGTTCTGCCGGAATTGCGACGATCAGTGGTGCTGGTGCAGCGATGAGCAGGAGCAACTGGCTGTCGAGGTGGATGAACTCCTGCTCCGATGACGCCAAGACGGCGTTTGCAGCTGTGACCGTGCCACTTCTCTACGGCTCGTCCCTGGCTGAACCCAAGTCCATCCCGTCCAAGTCCATGTACCCGACCTTCGATATCGGTGATCGGATTCTTGCCGAGAAGGTAGACCTTTGTCTGACGAATATCTTGGTTTTTAGAAATGTATACCATGACATTTCTATGTTTGTTAATTAATGATTTGGTGGTGATGTGATCTGCAGGTCTCATACATATTCCGGGATCCGGAAATTTCGGACATTGTGATCTTCCGGGCTCCCTCAGGACTTCAGGTGCTATTTCGAGCGTCCCTGGATTGTTTTTCTCATGATGTCTGAATTCAACGTTTTCATTGCAGGCTTATGGCTACAGTTCAGGTGATGTGTTCATCAAGAGAGTTGTGGCCAAGGGAGGAGACTATGTCGAAGTAAGCTTTTCTTCCAATCGTAGTGCAGCCTTGCTTTTGTTTCGTGTCATTATGCTGCGAACAGCTCGATTCTTTTTACTTGAGATGTAACCTCTGATAATCTTGTCTCTTTAACAGGTCCGTGATGGCAAGCTGTTTGTTAATGGAGTAGTTCAGGATGAGGATTATGTGCTGGAGCCACACAACTACGAGCTGGAACCAGTGGTATGATATATGCTCTGTACCACTAGGAACTGTGTCTTTTGTAGTGTGATTCTGCTTCCATATATTGTTCTTTTTTACTTATGCTAGAGTTAAAATACTTGCTTTTGCTGGCCTGATAAGTAATTGAGATGCTAAACTCAAATTTCTAGATTGTGCGATAAACATGTATCAGTTGTTGCATTTCCACTATTTGACTGATAGTTGAATTATCGAATGCTTGATAGCTACATAGGATCCCATGGATTTCCTATTCCCTTAGCCATACCGCTTAGCACTCTTGCATTTCTGTTCTGTAAGTATGATGGTTCATCGTGTGGTACCTGGGTGTCTGGGTCCTAATGCATTTCGTATTTGTTAATTGTTTCTGCAGCTTGTACCAGAAGGTTGCGTGTTTGTGCTGGGAGACAACCGCAACAACAGCTTTGATTCCCATAACTGGTACGTTGCAAACTGCTAAAACTCGATCTGTTACACTAGAATTGCACTTGATACACATATGCCTGAACTGTATCTTTATGTCTGCCATTTCAGGGGCCCACTTCCAGTGAGGAATATTGTTGGGAGATCTATTCTCCGGTATTGGCCGCCATCCAAGATTAGTGATACAATTTACGAGCCTGATGCAATCCGCCTCGCGGTGCCGTCCTTATAGTAGTCGCTCCAGTAATGCTGGATAGCATGTGTGTACAATAACCTTATATTTCTTGGAGCTTCATTGATGAGCTGAGCTCCAGTTTCAATTCTCTCAGAATATTTGTTTTCTGAGTGTTGCCTGTAAATTCTTTTTTGACTGACCGATTTGATTTCACTGCCGCGTGGCAGATGCTTGTTCAAAGCACGGAATAGTGCAGTACCAATACCTTGCATTTTGCAAGCTAATTAAACCGGTTCCTCTGTAAGTCTATAACTCTATCTATACAGAGCAGTTGCTGAATGAACATTCGAATTCAGCGTTCTTGCACTCTGAGCTGATATCGTTGTGAGCTTCTGTCTCCGATGCTGTAAGAGCTTCTGTTTTCATGTAAACAAAAATCATCTAGAAAAAAAGATCACGGTGGGTTGCATCTTGCATGGAACGATCGTAAGTTCGGGGTCTAGCGTTGTGAATTTGTGAAGCTTTGAATTTCGTCTTATATAGGTCTGTCTGCACTGCATTGTGTTTCCCGCTTTTTTTTCTTTTGCAATTGTTGTATGCAGAATTATGATTGACGGTTGTTAAATTGTGGCACTGGTGAATTTGCCTTCTTGGGCCTGATGTCTAGAAATCTTGAGAGCCTGTGAGGCTTAGCTCGTTGCGGAACGCGGACTGCGCACCTGTGATCTGTATGTGCTCAGTTGATCACTCGGCACCCCCTATCCGGCCTACGCCGCTGGTGCACTTTAAATAATTTTCTGTTTCTATGCTTACGATGTTGTAAATTGAACAATGTTATGTCTATGCAAAAAGGACGAATACACGTGTTCGCATTGTAATAAAATAATAGTGCCATAGCCACTATAAACTTGATTGAAGCTCTTCTCCTATTTCAACAAACACGTCTTCAACAAAAAGGTACAAAAAGCAAGACAAACAAAAAAAGTTCAATGAAAAATTACTAAAAATATATCAGACTTTTGATTCGAAGAAATTTTTTAAGATAATTCTATTAATTAATATGATCTTTTTTAAATGATTTATTCTTTAAATTAATTTTGAAACTTAAAATCAATTTTGCAAAAAGTTAGTTCGGTTTTCATAGGTATTACTATTAGTCTAGTTAAAAATCATCTGTTTCTTCTTCCTTCTCATTTTCCACGTTCTCTTGGTGGAATGTGTCTTGGTTGACAACCTCTTGAAAGACTTGTGTGGGAGTGAGGTTCTCAAATCCATCTCTTACAATAATAGTCACTAAGGTGTCAAACCGAGATGCCAAGTCCCTTAGGAACTTGTGTGAGAAATCCTCATCATCAACCTTGTGCCCTAAATCTCTCGACTCGTTGACAATCATGTTGAGCCTATGAAACATTTCGAGCACACTCTCATCATCCTTTGTGGTGAACTTGGCATACTTGTCTTTGTAGATGAATAGCTTGGCACTTTTTACCTTTGAAGTGCCCTTATATGCCTCTTCTAGCCTTGAACAGACTTGGAAAGCATACTCAAGATTTGATGCTTTCAAACACCATGTCATCTAGCACTTCATATAGCATGTCAAGTCCTTGATCAAGGAGTTGCAATAGCTCTTCTTCTCTTGGTATGGGATTCTTGGGATCAAGAACAACCAACTAATTTTCCACAACACCCCAAATCTTTCTACCTCTTGATTTGATATGTTGAGACATTTTTCTCTTTCAATTGTCATAGCTAGTTCCATCAAAGTGTGGAGCATGGCTACTAGAGGTGTTTTGAGCGTCCATCCTTTACGCCGTGGGTGGTTAAAACGTTGCAAATACGGTGACTTGGCTTTGACACCAATTGAAAGGAGGGGAATATCCTAATAAAATCTAAAAACTCAAAACACTAGAAAAAGTGTGTTAGTAAGAGAGATAATCCTATTACTTGCCTAGCCTAGTCAATACAAAGCAAGCCCCTACTACACAATTCTAGTTGCAAAAACAAGAATTAAGCACTCAATCACACAAACAACTAGAACTACCACCTAGCAACTAGTGAGCTAGCAAAGAGAGCAATTAAAGTACACTACTTATTAGAGCTAAGCTAGGCTACCAAGCAACTACACAAGCACAAGATATAAAATGGAAAGGAATTTCTAATCTCTAAATTTAAAATCCTAATTATGTATTGGAAGACCATTCCAATGACATATTTATTACTCTAATTGATACAAATGTGAAATATCATCTGGAAATTAGGGATTAAAAAATATTCATAAGATGAATATAGAATAACAAAATAATTTAAGCCAACTACTAAACTACTAGATCGGAGATAGCAAAACCATTAAAATTCAGCCAGGGGAAAAGGCAAGATTAATCTATTGTGAACTAATGAGAGTTAATTTAGCTTTATAGTATAATGAGAGGTAATTTAGGTTTATGGCTACACTCAAGGACCAATATGTTGAGTGCTTGACTATAATGAACACTTCCTTAATTTTGAACTCCATGCTTGTATAGTTGTATTATGTGTTTTAGTGTCCTTTCTTCAAGAAAGCTTGCGTTGATACTTTCATGTCAAATTTGGTTCTTATATATCTTAAATTCTTAATGTAGCTCAAAACAACGTGTTGCTAAGATTAAGAATATTAGTGATCTAAAAGCAATATGTCTTTTTATACTATTATAAAGGGTAGAGAGGGATGAATAGTTTTTTCTAAATTTAATCGCACCGGCTAGTTGAAACAAATACAGTATAAAACTATTCGGTCTAGCCATCTACACCGGAATAGCGGAATGCCACATAGTCGATGTACACCAACTCTAACCACGCGTCGGCTTCGCCCTCTCAGCTAACACGCTAACACAGTGTGCGGCGCTTGGCACGAGCATTCCCACGTGACAGACGCTCGGCCTGTGCCTGTGCACTTTGGTCGCGCAGCAGACAGCCACCCCGTGAAGCCGCCATCATCACTAGTCACGACATCACACGCACCAGCCGCCAGCAGTCACCAGCCACTGGCAGAAGCAGAAGCTGAATCAGCCGCCTGATCGGAAACATGCAAGCACGGATGAATGCCCCGCTGCGCCGAAGCGTTTGCGTTTGGAGACCACACACTTTCCACACACCCATGCGTGCTGCGTAGGAGGGAGAAACCGTTGCAAAGCATCCTTGCCATCCGCACATACTAGTCCAGCTGCACCGTGCTTTACCATACCAATACCGACGAAAAAGAACTGGAACACACACCAACGCGCACATACGAATCCAGAACTGAAAAGGCTCGGCGTTCGGCGGGGAAATTAAAGGCCACCGAGTTCTCGGTTCACCGCGAAAGGGAACAACGCCTGGCCAGTGCCGGAACCACGGAACGGAAGGCAAAGCCACCACCGAACAGAGAGCCGCGGTGGCGGACTTGACTCGGCGTCTACGGGGAATCCACGAACGGGCGCCACTCACGAAAGGGAACCAAAGGAATCACGCAATGTTTTAATCCTGATGAATCGTACGTACCTACGATAATCTAATACGTGATCCATTCGCGTTCAAAGAAAGAAGAAGATTACGAGAAGCTGAAAAGGCTGATCCCGAGAGCAGCATCTCTGATATCCTGCGCCTACACCGAGTGCGACCCGGGATTTGCCTCCGCCCGTTTCCATTCCATGCGAGAAGAAGAAGATACCTTTCCGCCTCCAAGAGAAAGGAAACCGCCGGCCGCGAGCTATTATGCCTTGCCTGGTATTTATACGGCCGCGCCAGCGCCAGCGCCGCGTTCTGGACGGGTCAGGTGCCAGGGCCAGTACTCTAACAGAGAGTTCTCCACATCCAACACTTCATTCAGACGGCGCGGCGAGTCGGCGGCCATGGCCTCTTCGGGGTCCGACTCCGAGGAGGCGTGCAGGGAGATCCGCGGCGCGTGCGGCACGCCGCGGCGCCTGGGCCTCCTCCTGGCACCGCGGAGCTCCGCCGAGAAGCAGCAGATTAGGGCGGCGTACCGTGCGACGTTCGGTGAGGACCTCGCCGGGACGCTGCACGGCACCCTCGTCGTGCCCATGTCCAACAGCCCGGAGGGCGAGGTAAGATCCTCGACGCAGAGGCACACGAGTCTCACTCAGCCGCAGTGACGGCGGCCGATCGAGTTCTCGGTCTCAGCTCAGCTCACCACGAGCGGCTTCGTCCTGATCCCTGCAGCTCTGCAAGCTGCTCTACCTGTGGGCGCTAGAACCGGCGGAACGGGACGCGGTCGTGGCGCGGGAGGCGGTCGAGGGCGGCGTCACCGTGGCCGGCTACCGCGCCCTCGTCGAGGTGTTCACGCGCCGGAAGCAGGACCAGCTCTTCTTCACCAAGAAGGCCTACATGGCCAGGTTCAGGAGGAACCTGGACCAGGACATGGTCACCGAGCCGTCTCACCCTTACCAGAGGGCAAGTGTTCTTCAATTCTCTGCTCTGCTGTCATGGTGTTAAACTAACCACCTCAACTTAAACTCACCATCGCCATTGTTGTTTGCTTCAACTTCAACAGCTGCTGCTGGCTCTCGCGGCCTCCCGCAGGTCGCACCACGACGACCTCAGCCAGCACGTGGCGAAATGCGACGCGAGGAGGCTGCACGACACCAAGAACAGTGGTGCTGGTTCCGTCGTCGATGAGGCCGTGATCCTTGAGATGTTCAGCAAGAGGAGCATCCCACAGCTCAGGCTGGCCTTCTGCAGCTATAAGCACATATATGGGCATGACTATACCAAGGCCAGTGGACTCATCAATTCCTTCGTGTCATCCACCCTCTTGCGGCCCTGCTCAATGACTCTGTTCTCAGTAACTTGCAACAATGTGTATGCCTGCAGGCACTGAAGACAAATGGGTCTGGTGAATTTGAAGAATCTCTGAGAGTTGTTGTCAAGTGCATCTACAACCCTTCCAAGTATTACTGCAAGGTTATAAAATCCAGGAAAACCTTGGATCAGTATCAAAAAAAAAAAAAAAAAGAAAGTAAGACTGTGTTTTGTGCCTGTTCTAATTCATTCTTCTGCTCTTGATATTTCCAGTTACTGCAGAGAAGTATGCTATCTGCAGCAACTGATAAAAGGATGGTAACAAGAGCTATCTTGGGCAGTGACGATCTCGGCATAGATGAGATCAGATCAGCGTTCAAGAGTAGTTGTGGAAGGAACCTTGCAGACTACATCCAAGAGAACTTGCCTGAGAGTGATTACAGAGATTTTCTTGTGGCTGTGGCAAGAGGGTCAGTGGCACCATGAGGTTGGATGTTTGTAGTAGAGGTGTCCCTTAGTTGTCCATGGAAGAAAAATACTAGTGTTTTGCATGCTGCAAAAGTACATTGAACAAGGAAAACAGCAGTTCTATGTCATCTGACTTGGGATTTCAGGCTGCTATACAAATTTATTTACAATTGCTAGACTCGGCAGCGAAACCATCAGATCTCAGTATGCAAAAACACAAAACATAAAGATAGGCTTATTGCAGAGATTTCTATCACGGACATCAGTTAGATGAGCTTCTTCTTTCGGAAGTACTGTTGTAGATGCCACAACTGTAAAACAGAGACTGCAATGCAAACACTAAGAGAGAACATGCTCAACCACGTGACCCTAGAATTCGTCTTTTCACTGATATCCCTCATGTTAGCTTCTCTGCACCAATAACAATTTTGTTAATACCCTGGGTATCAGTCAGGTACATGAATAACCAAAACATGAAGCTAGGAAAATAAGTGGATGCAGAGACTTGGATTTTAGAAGAAGCAGGTTGTCATGGATTGATTGGACAGTAACTTCAAGCTTGAGTAACTCCAGCTCAACTCCCTGGTTAGAAAACTTGATGTCATATAGAAGGGGAATAAAACAAAACAACAAATGGCAGTGTAACACCTCATTTTCATATACTTCACCTCGATCTTTTCCTTTTTAGCAACAGAATCCCAGTCTCTAGTAGCTATTCCAATTTTCCAATCAAGATTTAGTTTCACCACTAACCCTCTGTCCTCACCATCAATCGAGAAGCAAGCAAGGTAGTTCCCTGCTTCCGCTGTGGTAAATGCAAATTGGTCCATTGAAACCTTTTCTTTCTTATGAACAATGTCTCCAAAAGGGATGTAACCTGAAATAATGATTCCCGAAAGAAATGTAAGCATGTCAGAGGAACATAAAAGGTTGAAGATGTAACAGTCTTCAATCAAACAACTCCCAGTAGTCTAGTTCCTTGCCCAACAAAGTTACTACTATGTTCTCAATGAAGTAAAAAATGACAACAGATTTATCCACTACTACTACTACCATGTGCAAATAAGTCAAAGCTTTTGTGGATAAAATTGTTGCAACTCATGCACCCTATTCACAAGATGTAATATCGTGAATGCAAATTGCAAACTAATTTCCAGATAAATATGACTGTATGGAGGTGGATTCCATGTCTCCTGATTCATAACCACAACTCTATCCAATAAAATGTTGCCTATCTGTAGTTCCCTCTAATTGAAGAAATGAAGGGTGAGTTTATGGCCCATGCAAGATAAGCAAGGTGTTGGACAGCATCTCCCAGTTTCATTATTGAAGAACTAACAATGTGACTGTGATCCATTTGATGTACTACAAATAATAGTGTGGAACAAATTGGGAAGGCCTAGGACAAAATGAATCAACAACTTGCCTCATTCAGGATCAATTTAACTGAACCTAAGGATAATAGGAGCCATGACAGGAATCAAATCACACTGATTTTCTTTCTCAAACAATAATGGGAGTTATGTATCCTGTATGAGAACAAAACTGTTTTTGATTTTTATCATGCATTTCAGCTAGCAGAGTGGTTTTCAAATGGTGTTTTGCTGAGGATGCCCAGGGACTGCGTGACCACAATGAAAGGAGACATATGTGATACGTATATCCCAATGTGCTCAAGTTGACAATTGTCATCGATTGTTAGGTAAGAGTAACTGATATATACCATAAATCCATATAACATCAAAGAAATAACAGCAACTGCACATAATGCACTTCAGTTCCATAATAACAGCTACTACACATAATGCACTTCCATTCCATTTCCAGTGTACACAAAAGCATAGAAAACGTAGGAGTACCAACCAATCCAAATTAGTATGTATATAACAATATTTTGTTGACTATCACCTCCCACGCTGTAATGCTTTGATCAATCCCGATCTGGTTGATGCAATTGGATACCCAAACTCAACGCTGGTTTGTAGGTCGGCTAATTAATTAATTACGGTGTCAACTATTTTAGTTCATTTCTCTCCCTTAATAAAATAATTATGTGGCAATGCCATTTTAGTCTATTTTAGATACTGCATCTGTAGGTCCAAACGATTGGTTACCTTGACGGAGATGGTAGGGTGGGCGTGGTGGTGATCGTAGAGGACGGAGTAGTCGCCGATGACGACAACGTTGGATTGGATCTCCTCTGACACACACTTAGTCCCTGACGGCGCAATCTCCAGCCACACCGCCCCGGCCCCCGCCGCCATCCACCACACCGCCGCCGCCGCGGCCCACGCGCCACCCCTCGCCATCGTCTCTTCCTGCCGCACCACCACCAACAGCCTACAGGTTGCAAGCACCACCCCCGTCCATCTCAACGCGATTCGCTAGGCCCATAAACATGCGTGGCGCAATAGGCCCAAATAAATCCCGAGTTGGGCTTTCTTTATTGGATGGAAATTGCTTGGCCCAGTGTAACTCCACCCACCTCCAGGCTCAGTTTCCGCTTGGGAAAACAACAATTCGGCGAAGAAGGGAGAAGGGTGGAACGATCCGACGACGAGGAGATTGCTTGGTGGGAGGAGTTGGTGAGGATAGGTCGCGACCATGGAGAATCTTGCTCTGCTTTGGGGAATCTTCGGCCCGGGCGTGTCCGGCGCCATCTTCGGGGCTGGGTGGTGGTTCTGGGTGGACGCGGTCGTTTGCAGCGGCGTCCAGGTTTCCTTCCTCCACTACCTTCCAGGTGAGAGCAGGAGCCCTAAGATTCGGGGAGTAGCCCCCATTTTTTTTGTTCTCGTGCTAGCTTTGGGGTCCAATTGATCGGTGTGATTTCGTTGGGTGTGCGGGTTTTGCAGGGATCTTCGCTTCGCTGGCGGCGCTCATGTTCAATTGCGTGAACAAGGATGAGATCGGATACGACTATTACTCGCCCTACGGGGACGATTCTGAGTGGAGGTGAGGATACTGCTTATTTTGTTAAAGGTAGATGGAATTGGTGGATGAATTTAGGGTTTTGAAATCCAGATAATTCACTCGAGCCCGGGTTACTTGATATTATCTGTACGACTGAAAATAAGCGCAGTTTCAGTAAATCACGTGAATTTGCTTGCGATGTAAATAAAACCATTTTACAATAATGTCAGACTGTCGATTTGGGTCAATTTCCTTCTTCCTAAGCAGGCACTGGACTCTGGTCGTAGAATTGTACTGTAATTACTAATTAGGAAACTAAGGTCCTGTTTGGTAGAATTCCACTCTTAGTTCTTAGCTCTAGCTCCCTAATTCTATGATGGAGTGATTCTAAGGTGGAAAGTGATTTGGAGTGGTTCTTGTGGGGCTTGAAGGGGAGCGGTGGAGAGCGGGTTCTTTCAGCTCCCAACTTGCAGTGTAAATGGAAGCGATTTTTGTCATCCCACCAAAATCTAGTTGTGTTTTATTGGTTTGGCTGTCTAGGAGTGATCTCACAGAATCTAGAGCTAGGAACACTCCCAAACGGTAGCAATGTGGTTATGAGCTGAAAACATTTTTGTAAAGTTGTGGCCTTTTAGGGAGTCTCCCAACTTTATGACTTACTAACATGTTTCAAACAACTGCCATGAGCCATCCCACTCTGCTAACTATGCTATGGACTTAGCAAGGAGGAGGCTGTTGTATGTGGGATCTAGTTGGATTACCATATGGAAAGTCGTAAGATTTTTTTTTCTAGGTGACTTATGGAACTACTTAGACAACTAAGTCAAGTGGTTAGATTTCTCTTTTGGTAACCTTACAAATTTATGAATTTTCATATCTTTCGGGAGTGTGGTAGTTTCCGCTGTTACAAATTATCCATCATCATGGATCATAATGCTTTTATCCTCCTATATGTTTATTAAGGTAATGCAATCCTGGTATAACATCTCTGTCTGTCTAATATAACTTATGTATTTACGTATAACAATGACTTTAAGTGTTACTCCATGTTAGCAGGGCTGTCTTGCCTAGGATACTATTTTCATGGTTTCTCACCCCATTTGTTGTGCTGTTGAATCTGCGCAATGGGGTTGCATACATTTGTTTTTCGAATACGGTCTTATCATTGATCCTGATGCTGCAGAACCAATATTATACAATAGGTCAAATAGACTTGGTTGACTTTTTTCTATAGTTGATTCCTTATGGAACTATTTACAGGAAAGGTCTTTTTTTCCTGTTTGAACAACTACAGTGATTGATATCCTGGTCAGATAAGGCTTATGGCTCTAGATTTTAAAGACGTTTGCAGCAATATAAATCTTGTAAAATAAATTGTTTGCACTTTTAAAATGTTTTCAAAATGTCAAAATCAAGGAAAGTTGTTGGTAAAAAACCATATGTTGGTAAACAAAACAGTGCCTGGACTGCCTTAGCATCTATCCTACAAAATGCAATAATATTGTAATTTGTAAGTATCATACATTCATACAGATCATGCCTCTCAAGGTCAATCTGCTTGAAGTCAATAATTTAAAAGAAGGCATTGGACTTTTTTCAAAGTGGATCATCAACATGAATAGTAAAGACTATAGACTTGTCTTCTGATAATCCTTACATCCAGTGGCAAGTACATGTGCCATCTAGCTGAAGTTTCATTTGCTAACTCTGTGCTTTCTAACGGAAGAGCCTCAAGTTTGCATTGTGCTGTGCAATGCATCACTTTTTATCAGGTTCAGTAAGTCATGGTGTTGTCCTTGTAATCCCTAATCGAAAGGGCATATCTTTTGCATACCTGAAAACTTCCTCATTGGTTCTATGTCAAGAGATTGATAGACCGATTTCAGGGTGCTGGAATGTGCTCATTTTTTTGCCTGTGTGGTACTTGCGTAGAAGTTTTCTAACATTGGGGTTTATTTATCTTGCAGAGTGAAGCTTTGGCTTTTTGTGGCATATGTCGTGTCTTTTGTCTGCCTAGCTGGGTCTGTGGGTTTATTGGTGCAAGACGCTCTGACGAACAAGGGCCCTTCTGTCTGGACTGGTGTTGCTGGTGTTCTCCAATGTGTTCTTGTGTTGATAAGGTATGCCTGCAATTTCCATCTACTATAATATTTCACTCCCCCATACACCTGTCCAGCTTGTGTACTGACCTCCCATCGCCCTTGCAGCGGACTGGTGTATTGGACATGCCACTCATCAGAAGATTAAAGGGCGTAATTGTCATGAGCAGACTTGCAAGGTTGGTCGCAATCGTGTGAAGAAAATTATTCCTGGCAGCATATGATACAATCGTGTGATGAAAATGTCGTGCACTGTTCACTGCTGAATGGATGGCTAGACGTTTCATCTTGTGCATATTTGACTGTTTTGAAAAATGATGCTTCTTAAGTCTTAACTCCGGTGCACGTTTTTGCCCCAGCTTCTTGTTAGTTGTGAATCCGTGATGGGTCATGAATTCATGAGGATGCAAATCTTGTGGTTAAAACTGAAACGTGCAATGAATACGGCTGGATATCGCAATTGATGAACCTGCAGCAATCAAGTGGGGGCGCAGTTTCGCCCTGTTTCGTCGTTACCGCTGATGGTTGCTACACGGTCTTGGAGGCATCGAAGCCGGTGTCCAGCTATCGAAGCACGTATTAGTAAAAACGACTATTTTTGGCTTCAAGTTGGAGAACGCCTTCTCTGTACTGCCGGCATTCCAGCTTTTTATTTTGTTGATGGAAGTCTTGAAGACGGTGACACGGTGTAGGGCCCCATTGCCGGCTGGGCACCACGATCACAAAACAACATAGGACATGCTCCGATGCCCAGTGGTGCCTTGCCTGGATCGAAAGCATCTTATAATCCATTACGTGTTTTAAAAAAAAAGGCATGTACAGCCGCCAATGCCGTATTGCCGTTCCGTTGAAAGTAACAGCATTCCGTTGGCGTGTGGCGCGTTGTTCGCGGCGCTGGTAAGCTTCGTCGCTTTCCCTGAGGCGTGCAGTATTAGACCGGGCAACACGTGCTTGGGAATTACCAGTCGTATCTGCAGCCATTTTCTGTAGGAGTAGGATACTGATGGTGAAAGAAACGTCGGTTAAACAGGTCCACGGGTGGATTCAACTGCAACATAGGGATCTCAGCAGCACACCAGCTGACACGGTGGGTCATGGTACGTGGATTCTCCGGCGAGACCGCGAGTGAAACTGCCATCCATGGTTGAGTTGCTTGTGGTAGTTCGGTGAACGAATCTAACCGTGTCGCGTACGGTGTGAATCTATGAGAACGTACGTACCACGTACCCCTTTGCCCGTTCCAAGAAAACGCGGGAGCAGCTTGCCGTCGCCGGCGGCTGCTGGCACGGCGCCCTCGATGGCGCGTCCCGTCCCATCCCGTCTGAGAGGGACAGGGAGTGTCAGCGATGCCAGGTGGCTGCCGCGCGTGGATCTCCGCAATTCTAACGTGTCCGTGCCACGTCCCTCGCGAACCCGGAAGTGATACGGAACTCGCTGTGCCGGTGCCAACGAGGCTCGCGGTCGCGGCAGGCCGGCGCCCAAAATGATGCCACTTTTTTAGGTCTCGGTTATTGCAGTTGTGACGCACACGGGCTTTCTTTTATTCCGAACCCTTCAGATACTACCAGTACTTCAATAAATTGCCCTTTTGTACCAAAAAAAAACCCCAAATAACTTGCTTTTTAAAGATTTTTTATATATAATCTCATTAGAAAAAAAATGAGTTTATCATTTGAAACTACTGGTGTTGGCTTTAGAAAACTGATTTTTTTTTTCTCTATTCCTGCTGTAATGAAATGATGTGGTTTTCTGTCTGCAGTTAAAAAAATATATTTCAAATATATTTTGTTTGTTTCCCACACCTCTCGTACTTATTTCATCAATAAAAAAACATAAATCTCTAGCAGTAATAATAGATAGACAAAATATAAAAGAGAGAAAGTAAATGGAGCACCGTAACAGCCTTGCTCTAAAGCACATGCCGGCATCCCCGTTCCCCACCCCCACCTATGTCTCCGTCTAGAAAAACAGCGTTCCCACCCTTGCGCCGTGAACGTAGCATTTGCTCCGAGTCCACCATTAAACTAGCTAGTCGTCGTCTCCCTCTTGGTGTTTCCCTCCTCTGCTTCTTCGGTTACGTCGAACCTGCATAAAGCCGCCCTCCTCCCCCTTGCTCGCCTATGGTAGTATGGTGTGGTGTGGTGTGACTCACGAAACGCATAGCACGCACGAGTCCCCCAGCCGGCCCACCAGGATAAGCACGACACGAGCGCGGAACGATCGGAGGCGAGGAAGATGAAGCCCAAGAACGGCGGCGCCGCCTCGGAAAGGTGGCTGCTCTCGCGCCGGATGCTGATCGTCTGCTTCCTCAGCTTCTTCCTCGGCATGCTCGTCACGGACCTGTGAGTCAATAGATTGGTTTCTGTTCTTCTTGCTTCCTTCTTTGTTAGAGCCATGCCCGGGGTAAGTTTCTGTGCGTGTCAGCGACTCAGCGTGTGAGTTCTGCCTTCTGCGGCGTCTATGGTTTTCGTGGCAGGTTTGGATCGGTGCCGAGCCCAGTCGTGGTGCAGAGCCGGTGGCACGAGCACGACAGGGAGCTGCAGAGCCTTTCCGAAGATTTTGTTGCCAAGCCGGTAGGCCTGCCTAACCCCTGAAACTTTCAGTTTTTTATTTTTTTTTGTTTGATATCGTTTTTTGGTGTGCTCGATAAATCCCTCAACCTAACGAGCCTGCTACTTCAGACATTGTTGAACTCGACATTGTTACAGGCATAATCATATTCATGTCTTGCTTACTACTATGAACTATGACAGTATTTATTAGGCAGGAAAACGTAGATTAAAGACTATGGCGGTTTAGGGAACACGACGAAATGAATATGCACCATTATGCACTAATAAAGTACCTCTTGTAGTTTTTAACACCACTTGTTTTTTTTTTTTTAAAAAAAATCTCCTGCATTTGACTACACTGTTCGATAAAGCACATAAATTTTGTACTGTTGCGAAAACGTAAAGCAAGCTTTTCAAGGTCAAGTATGTTCTTTTACATGGATTCGAAACCATATGCCCTCAAATTTTTCGGTAATCCTTCCGAGGAGTAACTGATTGTGTAACCTTTCTTGGTTTCAGAAACCAGCTGAAGATAGGGACATTATGGGGGAGGTATCAAAGACTCATGAGGCCATACAGTAAGTCAGCGTGGACCTTGAAAGCTGTTTATAAGAGACTGTTTCTTGTCTATCTGTGCCTCTCTGACTGTCGATTCTGGACTAATTTGAGCACCATTCTGTCTTCAGATACTTAGAAAAGTCAATTGACACACTACAGATGGAGCTGGCAGCAAAGCGCAGTAGCAATGAGCTTCATGGGGAGAGTACAGGCGGCATAAGTAAGCAGAGGAGAAGGGCGTTTGTAGTAATTGGGATCAACACCGCCTTCAGTAGCAGGAAGCGTCGGGATTCTGTGAGGGACACCTGGATGCCTCAAGGTTCGCGTTATGCACTGCAGCTTGAATATTTTTTTCCTACTGATGCTGGTTAGCGATTGTTTATTGTGTTCCTTGTTAATGATGCAGGATTCTCTCTGTTTTTTTTTTGAAAGATCCAATGCCGCAAGAAATCTACATTAGGGCTGACTGCTATTTCTATTTTACTGTGCTTGCTGTCTCTTACAAACTGACCTGCTGTTTATTAGGTGAGAAACTCAAGAAACTGGAGGAGAAAGGAATCATCATCCGGTTTACAATAGGACATAGGTATGCTTAACTGTATTGTCTTTCAGTTTAACGTATTACAAACGCATATGTAGGAAGCTGTACATATTTGGTCCAAGGAAATAGAACCAACTCACGAATACTTTATGCATTTACTGATGTGAAAAACTGATTTTTATGCGTTGCAGCGCTACATCAAACAACGTCCTTGACAAAGCTATAGACGCGGAGGATGAAATTCATCATGACTTTCTTAGGCTGGTATGATGATCCTCACCAACTATATAACTTCACCATTGTTTTAATTTTTCCTTTCCGTTGAAGCACAACCATCCAAATAAGTTTTCTGCCGCTGATTGAGGGACTGTCATCTGTGTTAAATATTGTTCTGATACAACTGTACATGCTTACAGGATCATGTTGAAGGGTACCACAAGCTATCTGCAAAGACCAAGATATTCTTCTCCACTGCTGTGGCCTTATGGGATGCAGATTTCTATGTCAAGGTGGACGACGATGTTCACCTAAACCTAGGTACTACTCTTTATTATTAGTATATATATATATATATATATATACCACTAAAATCACAGACAATATTGGAGAGGTCTATTAATTATTTATTAACTGTCGTAAAATGTGCAGGAATGCTCATCGCAACCCTTGGTCGTCATAAATTGAAACCACGGGTGTATATTGGTTGTATGAAGTCGGGACCAGTCCTTTCTGACAAGTAATTCTTCTGAAAACAGCCTAGAAAATTGAAGTTCCAATACATTGAATTCTCTAAATACTATCATTCCACATCACCGATGTTTTCTCATCAGAAATGCAAGATACCATGAGCCTGAGTTCTGGAAGTTTGGAGAAGACGGCAACAAGTACTTTCGCCATGCCACAGGGCAGATCTATGCCATCTCCAAGGATCTTGCCACCTACATCTCGATCAACCAGTAAGACCGGAGCACGGTTTCTGCTATCTCAGACAAATTTTCAATTTCTTGAGTGGCAGCTGATGCAGCTCATGTATGTTCATCGTATCGCCCAGGCCCATATTACACAAATACGCGAATGAAGATGTATCTCTCGGCGCATGGTTTATCGGCCTAGATGTGGAGCATATCGACGACAGGGACATGTGTTGTGGAACACCACCAGGTCAGTTTCTTCAGCACCTCTGTATCCCATGCACCTCAGTTTCTGCTAAGTTGTAACCAATCTTAATTTGCTCCCTGAAAAATTTCCTCTCAGACTGCGAGTGGAAAGCACAAGCAGGCAACGTTTGTGTTGCTTCGTTTGACTGGAAGTGCAGTGGTGTCTGCAATCCAGTTGAGAGGCTAAAGTACGTGCACTCGAGATGCAGTGAAGGGGAGGATGCAATTTGGAGTGCCTCGCTCTGACAAAGATGATGTTAAGGGCGTGCAGGATGAAGAGAGGGAATGATTGCAAGGCTCCATTGTTCGGGGGTATATATAAAAACAACACACGCTTGTGTGCAGGCCATAGCGGCCTTGTGTTCCTAGAAGACTCGCACAAAGGAAGTTCAGAGAAGGGGAGGCATGCATGTCTGATACAGGAACAAAACTAATGTTTTTTTTTTGGGTGTGGGGGAGGGGGGGGGGGGGGGGGGGGGTCAGAAATAGGTGATACAGCCATCCAGGGCTCATGTGGGTATACATGTTCTTTCTTTCTTTTGATCGGGGTATACCTGTTTGTTCAGTCTTCAGTGCAGAAACACGAATATATTCAGTTTGTTCATTCGTCTCCTCTTAGAATATATTCGATTGCTTTGATCAGAATCAGAGAAGTTTTCTGCAACATTATCTTTTCGACACTCACTATCAGTTTCAAGGGTTTTAGTGGCCCGCAACAGCATGCACAACATTAATGCCTAACACTTCCTCAAAAAATTGCACGAGTCGGAACAAGATAGACATGATCATAGATCAGTGGACATAACAATAGAGTGACAATGTTTATGGAATTTAGTACTTTTTTTGGTAACTTGGATTGGAATTTAGTAGTTGGGTGCTGTGAAACCAGCAGCTTAATTATATGATTCGACGTGAACAGATACTAGATAGATAGAGACAAGCAGCTACGTATCTGAAGACTCTGAGTGCAACATTGGCTAGTAGAGTAACAACAAACCTGAAATTAATTATGAACGACAAGTTGCTAGAAGGCCATTAATAGGGCAACAGACATGAACACCATACTGAATCGACTAAGACCGCCTGACCATCTTATGATCACCACTACTAACCAAGAAAGCAAACTGCAAGTAGAGAACGCTCAGCTCTCACGCGGGCGGCCGGCCGGGCTACCCTGTCCCTGTGAGCGACCGCACGAACACGGGAACGTACGGGACGAACGGCAAATAATATTTTTTGTACCCAAGCTCGCAGATGGTCTCGCCCTGGCCCTCGACGTCGTCCATGGCGTACGACACTAGCCTGCCGTCATTCTCCTCAAGGAAGTAGACCATGCTGCGGTCGGGATGCATCCCAACGACGCTGCACATGAGCACGAACTGGTCGTGGTCGTCCCAGCCTCCAAACACCTTGTTGAGGTAGATGCTGCGCCTAGGTTCCCAGAGGCCATTGCGACGCTCCCAGACGCGAATGCACGTGTCGTAGTTGTACTCCGGCTTGTTGAGGAACAAGAGGCGCCCCTGGGAAACGCCGATGAACCCGGGCGGCGCGCCGCCGATGAAGCCGTCGTCGCGTGGGTCCGCCGGCTTCGGGCTGGTCCACCACCTCTCGCCGTCACGGTCCACCACCGGCTTGGCGGGGCACAGGTGCAGCTTGCCTTTGAAGAAGACGCCGCTGGTCTCGTCGCGCAGGACGACCCCGGCGCCGTCCGCCCACCCGCACTCCCGGCGGGTCCAGGCCCCCGTCTCCGACGAGTAGATCCACACCTTGGGGGACAGGGACACCCTCGTCCGCGACTCGTCACTCTCGAACTGGAAGATGCGGTAGGCGGAGGAGGAGCTCGGGGACGAAGGGTCGAACGCAAGGCGCGCGGTCGTCGTGCACCACGCCTCCTCCCTGTCCAGGCCCGGCTGGTCCGGCATGGTGGTCCACTCGTCTGTGGCGGGGTTGCACACGGTGTAGCTGAACGCGCCACGCGCCGAGGGAGGGCAGGGAGCCCAGGAGCAAAAGAGGAGGAGGCCGTTGCAGCATTGGATGCTGAGCAGGGGCTGGTGGAACCCGCGAGGGAACGAGAGGGCTGACGGGTCGATCAGTGGCGGTGCCGTGGTCGCCTCGCCGCCGATGCCGCCGCCCGGGCTCGCGCGCGCGCTGGTGAAGTGGAGAGATCCGCCTTTGGTGTCGACGTAGCGGCTCCTGCCGGCGTACATGTACATGAAGCCGGCGAGGGTCTGGGTCATCCTCGCGCGGTGCTCGGGGTCGCAGATGAGGCTGCGCCAGTGGCGGGAGACGCACCGGAAGCGGTGGAGCGACCTGGCGGGCAGCCGCGACAGGATCTCGAGGACGAGGTCATCAGTGAGTTGCGCAGGGCCTTCATTTGGTGTGGAACGGACACGGTCAGTGCTGGCCGTTGCAAGGTGGCTTGGAGGGTGGTCTGCAGGCCGCGCGAGCTGGGAGGGCTTGGGGTCACTGATCTGACCAGGTCAGGCGTGGCGCTGCGGGTGCGCTGGGCATGGAGGCAGAGGGTAGACCCAAACTGCACTTGGCGCTCACTACCAAATTCTGATGAGAGGGTCGTTGTCGCCTTTCTCAGGGCGGCCACGGTTTCCACAATTGACAATGGGGAATCAACGCTGTTTTGGACAGATAACTGGCTCAATGGCAGAAGCATTCGCTCCATAGCTCCAACAGTATTTGAGGCGGTTCCTATGAGGAAGAGAAGAACAACTGTGGCAGAGGCACTACATGGTAGGGCTTGGGTACTTCAGATCACCGGGCCAAGACATTTGAGGCTCATAAATGAATTCATCTGCATTTGGGACTTGGTTGAGCATGTCCAGCTGCAGCAGGGGGTGCCGGACACCTACAGTTGGAAACTAACAAGTGACCAGCAATACTCGGCCTCCTCAGCATATGGAGCCATGTTCCTAGGCTCCTCGACCCCCCTCGGTGCAAAACAACTATGGAAAACATCTGCGCCACCGCGAGTCAAGTTCTTTTACTGGCTTGTTATGCATGGACGGTGTTGGACAACGGATAGGAGATTCCGCCATGGTTTACAGGATAACAATACCTGTGTCATCTGTGATCAGGCAGCGGAGACGATCGAGCACATCATCCTGGGCTGTGTGTTCAATAGGGAAGTCTGGTCGCTTTGTTTGAGAAGCTTTCGTGTGCATGAGCTGGCCACGGTCAGAGAAGAAGGAGTAATGCAATGGTGGACTTCCTCTAGGAAGCTGTTGCCCAGGGCCATCCACCGAAGGCTTCGATTCCCTCTTCTTCTTGATCGGCTGGTTTCTTTGGAAAGAAAGAAATGCAAGAACTTTTGACAGGACCTTGAACTCGGCAACGCAGCTGCTTGAGTTCATTGAAAGAGAAATTGCACTCTGGTGCGCTGCTGGATACAGGCACCTGCAGAGCTTTGAGGCGTTCCGGCGTCAATCTTGACTGCACTCCCTCTAGCAGTTCTTCAGTCGCACATCTTCTTATTTGTAATCACAATCACGTGAAAAAACAGGGGGGCAAGGGGCTTTAAGCTTCAGCTATCCTTGGATCACTGTAGCTTCAGTTCGTTGTAACAAACTTTCTATCTTTGCTTAATGAAATACATGCCAAACATGTTCGCAAAAAAAAAGGTCATCGGTGAGCCTGGACGCGGCGGACACCGGCTCGCGGATGTCGGAATCGTCGGCCTCGCTGCCCTCAACACCCTCCATCTCGCCCCGCTAGTGATCCGAGGGCTACGGGAACGGGGCGTGATATAGGCGGCGCGCGGCGGCTAGTGGACTGGCGAAGTGAGAGAAAACGTCAAGGCTGACGTAGTTAGAACCATAGCAACCCAGCACCAGGCTGACTCCCACCCTACCGCAATCCGCAGCCCTAACAGCCAAAGCCCAACTCCCTAGGCTTAGGTCTGTTTAGTTCAATTTAGTTCCTGGACTAGACTTTAGTCTTGGTTTCCAGGGATTAAAAGGGTCTAAAGCCCATTACAACTGTTCAAAAAATCTAAAATGTCCATTATTAGTTTTTTCCCCGCCGAATCCACCCACCACGAGTGACACCTACTTCTCCGTGAGCTGGAACCCTCCATGCCCCACGGTGGTGCCCTTCGACGATTGTGTAACCCTGACAACGACACGGGCCCTGCTCGGAGGCGAGGGTAGCAGCACTGTGCAAGATTCACCGAGCATGGATCCACCAGAGCACGTGGCGGATCCGCGTGCGAACACATGATGGATAAGTACTCATGTATGTTCAGTTTTGTGATGAGTGATTGCCCAATATTTAAACGTTTCAGTTTGAGTGACTTACTACTAATCTTTGCGAAAGCAAATGTGTGCCTGTCTATCGGCTTGTGGTGTGCAGGTACTATGCCTAGTGACAGTGGTCAATGGCGTGGAGAAGGTCGAGTAGAGGCTTGCCGTGCCGATGGACTGAGAGCGGTGAAGGGCGGAAGCGGGGCTCGGACTGAGGGACCATGGGCGCGGGCGGACTAGCTGTGGTGGCTAGTACTTGGCACCGGCGAGTGCGAGAAGACATGGAGGTAGACCGAGTCGACCAAGTCAAGACGGTGGACGCGCGAGTCGAGCGGAGGCTCAGGGGACTCGGAGTCTGACCGGGCGAAGACAAGGTGGCTCGCGTCGAGTGGTTTGGTGGTTTGGGCCTCAAAACCATCCGCGACGGTTTCCGAGTTTGGGCCTCAAAACTCGGGGTTCGGTAGTTGAGCCGAAAGCTACCGGTGGCGGGTTTCGCGGGTTTGGGCCTCAAAACCAGGGCGGAGCTTCCGAGGAAGCGGGGATGGCACGTGGCGGAATCCTGGAGGTTGCGTCGAGACGACGACAACTCCTGGCAGGAAGCGGGGTCGTCCATTCAAATCGAGGGAGATATTTACCGGAGCTTGGACTGCAATGCTTAGGCTAGGTAGTTCGCTCATTGTATCTAGGGGGGTCTTTGGGAAATAGCCAAAGCCTCTAATAAATAGAGGATGAAGGGGTATCCTCATCCCATCTCTCGAACCCTAATCATTTGCCCCAACTCTCTCTCTCTCTCTACCCTCTCTCTAGTTCATGAGATCCCTAGGTTGATTTCACCAACCTCTGTAAGAACTTGAGTTTGTTGCGAGGAATCGGAGGCCGTAACCTCCGTAAGCCATGGTGGCTTTGCTTTCTTGATCGTGTCCCCGTTTTGCTTGTGTTCTTCGCGTTTTTCTTTTGCTCCCTCTTTTTCCCGAGATGATTTCTCTTTGTGGGGAGTAGCTCTTGCAAATCCGTTTGAACCAAGTTGTTCGTATTCGTGAGGAGCATCTTTGCACCGAAGGAATTTTCCTCAAACCTCACGAGTGCGTAGATCGGGCGATTTCTTTGCAGCGTTCTTCGTTTTGCTCTCTTCTCCCCCAAATCCGAGTGTTCCCGTTTATCCTCTCCAAATTGAGCGATGATTTCCTCGGGATAGCTCCCCAACTGTACAAGGATCATGCCTACAAAGTTTGGTTGCAGTTGGAGTTCATTTGGTTGAGTTTTGGGAAGATTTGGCGGAGTGAAATCGCTTTTCGCGGGTTTTCTGCGCTCTGTTCGTGAGCGTCGGACCAAGCGTCGGACCACTTTGCACAGGCTCCGGACCATAGCCCATTGGTCCGGTGGCCTGTCCAAATTCCAGCAGAAAAGCCCTTAGCACCGGACCATACCACCGGACCATAGCACCAGACCATAGCGAGTGGTCCTGTGGTCTGGCCGAAAATTTGCAGGGAAGCACTTAGCACCGGACCATAGCACCGGACCATAGCGAGTGGTCCTGTGGTCAGGCCGAAAATCTGCAGGGAAGCACTTAGCACCGGACCATACCACCGGACCACTCTGCATAGTCCTGTGGTACCTCCGGACCATACCATCGGACTACTCTGCATGGTCCTGTGGTCACTGACTGAAGTAGTCCTGTGCTTGTTTCTCTCTCGTCCGAACTCCGAATCAAGTTCCGCTATGGGAGCAAAGGTTCCCTCATAGTCTATCTCATCCTTTTGACAAAAGCCTTGTGCTACCAACCTAGCCTTGTTGCGCACTACCACCCCATCCTCACTTTGTTTATTTTTGAAAACTCATTTGGTACCTATGGGGTAGCAACTAGGTGGTGGAGGAACTAAAGCCCAAACGCAGTTTGGCTCAAAGTTTTCTAACTCATGCATGACATTAACCCAATCCGGATCCATCAAAGCGTGTCCAACATCTCGAGGCTCAAAAGAAGCGACAAAAGCCGAATGAGCAAAGTGAGAGAGATAGGACCTGGACCGCGTGACTCGACGGTCAATGTCGCCGATGATGTTCTCCGGCGGGTGCTGCTGCTAGATGTAGCGGGGAGCTTGCCTAGAAGAAGTAGCCTCCCCCTCGACAGCAGCTGGAGCTCCCTCAGGTGCAACGGGCACCGACTGAGGAAGCTGCTCGAACGGCCCCCATGTAGAGGAAGAAGACGGGTCGGGGCCGTGAGCTGAAGTGGACGTCACAAGGTCCACTAGGGCAGCCGGTGGAGTCGGCTTAGGATCACCCCAATCGACATCGTCCTGCTCCTTCTCCACAAAGATGCTGGAGTGCAACTCATCCTCACCTAAAAGCTCAAAAGCAGTGGAACTACAAGGCATAGTTTCATCGAAGTTAATCTCACAAGTCTCCATCACTCGGTTAGTCTCAAGATTAAGAGCATATTAAGCACGAGAGTGAGTGGAATAATCGAGAAAGATACCGTCAGAAGACCGAGATTCAAATTTATCCTGTTTGGACAGAAAAAAATCCAAAATGGCAGAGTGGAGGATCTCTGCGCATAAGAAAAATAATACGGGCGTACCAGTGTACTTAAGTACACAAAAATAAATAGAGGAACAAGTAATTTATTAATGATGACTTAACAAATACAAGTTCCTAAATAATATGCGCTCCATAGCCTGCGGGCGGCGATCTGACTTGGACGATTGTGGTCTTCATGGTTCCTGGGGCCTCGGAAAGCTCCTAGTTAATTACCCCTGTGAAGTAGCTCACATAGTACCTCCGATTAAGCTGCTGTGGTCGTCGTCTTCAATCTTCGCTTCACGTCTCCATGCTTGTGTGTTGGTGTAGATGTAGGTGGCTTCAGCGTGATGGTCTCGTCGATCCATGTGCCGGTCAACGGAGCTGGGGAAAGCAGCTACGCCCGCCTGTGTTGTTCGCCTCGTCGGTGTCGAACGGCACGTGGTGTTGTTGTAGTGGTTGCACTTGCATGGTTGTTGTAGATCAGATTGCTTCGAGCTTCCCGGCAGTATCGTCGTGGTACACTGATCGGCTTGATCGGCGGAGTTGTAGTCGTAGTTGAAGAAGGCCTCGTCTGCCTGTAAGTCGATGTAGCGCAGCTAGACTGTTAGCTTCGTGTGG
Source organism: Microstegium vimineum (assembly GCA_022036555.1). Lineage (NCBI taxonomy): Eukaryota > Viridiplantae > Streptophyta > Magnoliopsida > Poales > Poaceae > Microstegium > Microstegium vimineum. Next base: position 50,046,817 of record CM039119.1, on the reverse strand, counting down.
GCGCTCGCGCACGTCAGCGGTGCAGTCTGGTGGTAGTTATCTTGGTAGCTTCACCTGGAACATATTAAAATAAATAATTTAAATCAGATTAGGGACCAAACGCTCCAAACTAGGCTCCCTTCAGTTGCGCCTGCCAATAGGAGTGTCGTTCGGCGTGACGTGCAGGAAGGCAGGGCATCGTCGGCTAGCGAGCTCCTTGTGTCAGTGCGCGGCGTGACGCGCAGCCAAGGCGTCCCACCGGTGTCGGGCGAACAACGTCCTTGCCGATGGCATCTCTGTGCTTTGTGGCGGCTGCCTGGATCGTGTCGCCTCCCTAGCATGGTGCATCTTTGGTGTAGGTGTGGAGCTGTTGTCGACAGCGTTCGGACTCGCCTCCCTAGTAGGACGACGTTGTTGATGTAGAAGGGGAGCCATCATCGACGACGTACGGACTTGCACCTTGCAGGGCGGCGATGTTGATGGAGCGCTCAAGTGTCGGCGGAGTGCAGATCGTGGGGCATCTGTGGTGGCACTGAGCTCGACGTTTTCGGCACATGGCTCTGTGCCCGACTACCTGGTACGCTTCCCGCTTCGACTGCACGTGCTTCGGTGATGCAGCATCTCTCTCCGGCATCGTGCTTGTCCTATGTTAGGGGCATCACGACACCTTCTCCGATACGGCGTGGTCGTCCGGCGGCACAGGCGTCCGACGTCGAGGACGTCTCCTTCGGCTTGGCACAAGCATCCGGCGACGAGGGCGTCTCCTCCGGCTTGGCACAGGCGTCCCGCGTCGAGGGCGTCTCCTCTGGCTTGGCACAGGCGTCCGGCGTCGAGGACGTCTCCTCCATCTTGGCACAGTCGTCGGCGACAAGGACGTTTCCTCCGGCTTGGCACAGGCGTCCCGCGTCAAGGGCGTTGTTCAGCAATAGTTGCCGCCGTGCATGCCTGGGACGAGGGCGCTGTCCAGCAGTAGTCGCCGCCGTGCATGCCTGGGACGAGGGCGTCGTTGCTTCGTAGCTTGGAACTTAGGTTGGAGCAGAGGAGACCGACGTCTCGTGACACATGCATTACATGGCCACATCTTGCCTCCGTCTGCGTCCATGGCCACCTTGCACGCAGCTGTTCTAAAAGCCGTTGGGCGCCGGCATTGTACATGCACAGAGTGTTGGCGTGCACGTGTCGAAGCCCTTCAACGCTGTTGCGGTCGTTGTAGCCGAAGTCGTCCGCGTGGCTGTCGTGCCCTCCTTCCATTGCTTGCTTGGAGATTCACGGCGTCATCTCCGACCGGCTGCTGGCTTGCTCGTGGATGTACTCGGACGGTGGCGTGGTGGTTTGGCGCAGCTGGGGCACGGGTAGCTACGCTCCGTCCGTGTGGCCTGACTTGATCCGATCTCCTTGCTCGATCACTTGTGCGTTGAGCAGATGGTAGTTGGCACCGCACCGCAGCGGCCTCGTGTAGATGCAGATGCAAGTCACCTCGTGTGGCGACGGGCGGCCGCCGAGTAAACACGTCCTCGGCTGCTGCCGTGACGAAGAGCTTCCGGCCTCCAGCTTGCTTCAACTCCTCCTGGCTGCCTTGTGTAGATGGTGTCAGCGACCTTCATCTGCTCGATCGATTTGATCGGCCGGGCCTCGACGAGATGCAAAACCTGCTGCATCTTGCTTGCTTCGGTAGTCATCGTTGTCGTGCACAGGGTGCCATGCGGCTGCGCCTCACCGGCGGCGCGTACTGTGTACGTCTGTCCTTCGTCGTTGCCTTCCTCTGTTCCAGCGATATGATCGGCTGGGCATGCGCCGTGGACGACGACGGCTACCTTCTCCCGCCTCATTCGCCTCCGTGTGCTGCTCCTGTCACGAAGAGCAGCCTGGCGGCGCTCCCTCCATGTCCATCGCTCCCCTCTCCCGTGAAGGCTTGGGGTCCTTTATATAGGCAGGAGCTAGCTAGGGTAGCAGCTGGACTCTTGATCACGTACGCACGCCGCCACAAAATCTGTTAACGGACCGAGATATCTGGAGTCATCCTCGTCTGCCGGGTGTATGAGACACATACGTACTTATCCATCCGATCCGCAGCTAATTAGCCTGGATGGCTGGCCGCACACGTTTCGTACGCGGTGGTCGCACTGGCCGCACACGTTTCGTACGCGGTGGTCGCACTGGCCGCACACGTTTCGTACGCGGTGGTCGCACTGGCCGCACGTTCCGTGCATGAAGCTAGCAGGTCGAACTTGATTGACTTGTGGTCTATGAAATGTGGACCTTGATAAAAGTACGACCCACCCATCAGACAATCACTACCAATTCATACGTATGTATGTGTAAGCTGGCAATCCATATCCATACGTATATATCTACGAGCGCACGCGTATGCATGTACTCGAGCTTTAGCTTATCAATCAGGCCCGCACGTGAAGGCCCATGCAATGCTTTTTTACCCTTTTGTTTCTTCTTCCTTTTTGAGCACGTATGATCAAGGCATCAGGCCATTACGCGAGCCTCAGCAAATTGATGCATGCATGGCCGTGTACGTGGAAGTGCAGATCAGCTGACAAGCTATGGCGCTGGCTTCCTTCCTCTAGCCTGTGTGCATATACGTGTACATACTCAACATGAGGGAATACAAGTGGAGCACCTGCTGCTTCCGTCCTTCTTGTTTCTTAAGAGCATATATCAATGATGTATATATAAAAAAAATTGAACAAAATTTCGTCAGGCATATCCAACTTACCTCCATTTTTGAGGACGAAGCACTTGCACCCGAACATCCGTAGGTGACTTACCTTGGGTGGTCTCCCAAATCGCAACTCATAAGAGGTCTTTTTCTTGAAAGCTCGTAGAAAAATGCGATTGGAAATATAGCAAGCAGAACTGATCGCTTCGACCCAATACCGCATAGGAGTCCTATGCTCATCGAGCATCGTCCTGACCATCTCAACAAGGGTCCGATTCTTGCGCTCAACAACACCGTTCTGCTGTGGAGTGTGAGAAGAGGAAAATTGGTGATCCAAACCCAAAGAAGAGCAAAAGGTCTTAAAATGGGCATTCTTGAATTCTGTGCCATTGTCACTGCGGATAGCTCTCATGACATTCTTAGGTAGCTCATTTTGTAACCTCAAAATTAGATCACGCACAAGTGGAAAAGCCTCATCCTTACTCTCTAAAAAGAACACCCAAGAATATCTCGAATAGTCATCAACGACTACAACAACATACCACTTCCCTCCCTCTGACCTAACCCGAACTGGACCAACTGTGTCAATGTGTAATAGCTTGCCAGGTTGTTTGGTCATAATATCTGTCACCAGAGGATGAGAAGCAGCAACCATCTTGCCATGCCTGCAAGGATGTCAAACCAAATCCTTCTCCAATTAGCTTTGGCAATTCTTGGATAAGGTCCATTGAGCTAAGTCTTGCAAGCAAGTCAAAACTCAAATGTCCCAACCTCCTATGCCACTTCCAAAGATCGGAAGAAGAACCGGCAAGAAGACAACGAGAAGGTCCGGAAGAGATAGAAAAATCCGCACGAAAAACCTTCCTAAAAGGTAAAATCCGGCAAACAAGATTACCCCAAGAGTCCAAAATCCGAGAAATATTAGGCTTGAAACTCACTTCAAAATCGTCTTCAAGGAGTTGCGAAACTGAAAGAAGGTTAAAATGCAAATTCACAACCAAAGCAACATCTTTGAAAACAAAAGACGAATTGACACAGATGGACCCTCGGGACACAACCTTACCTTTACTCTTGTCCCCGAATGTGATATACTCGGTATGGCGCACGGGGTCGAGGCTGGAGAACCACTTGGCACTTCTGGTCATATGGCGTGAACATACGGAATCCACAAGCCAAGTCTCCTCCAGTCCTCCTTCCTACATCAAAAGAAAGATATAGGGTGAGCAAACGAAGCAACAGTGGGGTTAGTAAATTGTGAAGGATACCAGTGTTGTCCCATTTGCCCAAAGAATGGGTTAGGAGAAAAACCAAACATCTCCTGTCCCATGGGGGGATAGCGATCACCACGATAGGGAAAACGTGGTCCGCTAAAGAAGGGTGGAGTAAAGCCATCGCCACGAGGCCCGTAGTCGTACGGGTCACGACCGGTACCCCGCTGGGCACGACCACCACGTGGTCTCATCTCCTGAGTCCTAGAACCTTGAGGCATTGCACCTCTAGGCCTAGTAGTGCGCCTCCGAACTTCCGGTGCACGTACCCCAACCGGTGGGTGGTACATGTCCCGGTTGTTCAACTCAAGCTGCCTCCGATCATCTCTCTTCCTCCTAAAGCAAAACTCAGCCAAGTGTCCATCCCGCTCACAATACTCATAGTGGTACCTCACCGCACTCTTGGTAGGCACTCTTGAAAGGTCCTAGATGGCTAGAGGGGAAGGGGGTGAATAGCCTATAAAAATTTCTACAAATAACACTTAAGAAGAGGTTAGTAAACTAAATGGTGATAAAGCTATGTTGCACTAGCTCTAGAAGGTATAAAGCCAGCCACCTATTCACAAGTCTAAAATGCTAAGAATTATATGTAAACCACACACAAGCTAACACCCTAGCAAGAAGATAGAACAAGATGAACTTGAAGGCTGCAGAAAATAGCTTACCGGTACTACCGGTGGTACTGCCGGTTCCTGACCGGTACTACCGATACCTTACGGGATTCACGAAGAAGCAAGGGATTCAACTTGGATTTCAGATCTGAGGTTTCCCAAACACTCCTTGATGTTGTAGATGTTGATGTTGAGCTTCCCTTGGCTTGAATCCTTACCAATTTGTAGATCGGCCCTTCCAAACCTATGAATGAGGGAGAGAGAGGAAGAACACGAAGAACAAGTATGATAGGCAATGAAAACTCAATTAATCACAAGCACACGAGACACGGGATTTATCCCGAGGTTCGGAGATCTCCACAAGGGAGTTCCTACTCCTCGTTGTTGAGGTGACCGCGAAGGTCGAAGTCTATTTCACCTCCTTGCCTCCCTTGAGGCCCACACAAAGAGTGCCCAAGGATTTCACTAAGATCGAGTAGGGATTACAAACACTTTGTGTGCCCTTACAAAGAATCAACACAAGAATCAACACGGGCAACACAAAGAGCGCCTAGCCGGCTAGGGTTCCAAGAACCCAAGAATAACAAATGCAAATCCAAACCGGCTAGATGAGGAACCAAGTGCTCAAGTCTTGAATCGATGTTCCTCACTCTCTAATCTCACTTCTCTAGCTCAAGAGTTGCAATGGATTGAAGCCTAGAGCCTAGAGGGAGAGAGAGGGGGAGTGCCTTATGATTGGGAGCCTTTTTCTCATAGATGGGGAGAGTTAGAATGAGTGGCCAACCGACCTCAAGAGAAGGGGCGCGCTATTTATACTCGCTGCTCCAGAAGCACTACCGGTACTACCGGTGGATCACCGGTACTACCGGTCCAACATTTCCGACCATTGGAGCCTTCCGAACGTTGCGCAACGTTAGCCTACCGGTACTACCGGTAGTTCAAAAAGGGTGATGCCTTCGCATGCGAGAAAGTCCTACCGGTAGCTGACCGGTACTACCGGTCCTCCATCGGTAGTACCGGTGGGAGACTAGTACTACCGATGGCTCTGCAGAGAGCCACTGAAGCGCTCTTCTAAGTGCCCATGAGTGCAAGGTATCTCTCGAACGCATAAGTAAAAGACATGAGCACTTTTATCCCCATCTAACTAGATTAAATTGCACCCCTCTTGATAGTGCGGCATTTCCTATGACTCAAGTAAAGATAAAAACTATTTAACCATTTGAGTCGAGCCGCTATCATCAAATGAAGCTTTGGAGTGCTATAATCACCGAATATCATCATTGTATCTTCCAATGAACTAACACCTTACAAATTCAATTTTGTCTACACACTTAGGCAAAAGGTTAGTCCAATAGGTTTCATCAATTAACCAAAACCAAACAAGGGCTTTCAATCTCCCTTTTTTTGGTAATTGATGACAACTTTTCACAAAGATATTTTTAGAATAAAGGATTTGAATTTGAGTTGCTTGTCCAAGCATTTTGAATCATGATAGAAATGGACAATCACCACAAATTCAATTTTGGTAGTATTAGCTCCCCCTACATATGTGCTTGGTTGTGTTTGGTACAAAGCATGGCACATATGTATGAATAAGAAATGTGGGGGAGTGAATAACTACCAAATGATGCTAAGGTATAAAGAATGGACCTTTGAAGCGTGATACCAATCGGAGTGCACCAATATACCATCCTTAGCACCATGAATGAGCCTAATGACTTGATGTCTAGATGCACTAACAAGTCCTAATAATGGATGAATGACATGTCAACCAACTTGTACCTTGCTTTGCTCGAAGGAGAGGCATGTCATATATGGGGTGCATCAACACATGTTTGAGTAATCAAGAATGTTCAACTCATTCCTTAGCTTACAAAATCTCTTCTCATCAAGTGACTTGGTGAATATATCGGTAAGTTGATCATCGGTGCCAACACTTGTAATTGTGATATCACCCTTTTGTTGATGACCCCTTATGAAGTGGTGCCTTATGTCAATGTGCTTGGTTCTTGAATGTTGAACCAGATTGTTGGTTAGCTTCACCGCACTTTCATTGTCACATAGCAATGACACTTGCTTGAATTTTATCCCAAAGTCATTCAAAGTTGCTTTCATCCAAAGCAATTGAGCACAACAACTACCCGCACTTATGTATTCGGCTTTAGAGGTAGAGAGTGCCACACTATTTTGCTTCTTTGATGACCAAGATACAAGTGACATGCCTAGCAATTGATATGTGCCCGATGTGCTCTTTCTATCAACCTTGCATCCCGCATAGTCGGAGTCCGAATATCCAATCAATTCAAAGTTAGACCCCTTGGGATACCACAATCCAACATCTTGTGTATGCTTCAAGTACCTCAATATTCTCTTTGTAGCCTTCAAATGACTTTCTCTTGGAGAAGCTTGGAATCTTGCACACATGCATACACTAAACATGACATCCGGCCTAGAAGCGGTCACATAGAGTAAGCTTTCAATCATAGACCGATATAACTTTTGATCCACCATATTGCAACTAGCATCACTATCCAAGTGTCCATTAGTGCCCATAGGAGTGTTAATGCCTTTAGAATCTTCTAAGCCAAACTTCTTCATCATATCCTTGATGTACTTGCCTTGACTCACAAAGGTGTCATTCTTCAATTGCTTGATTTGAAGACCAAGGAAGTAGCTAAGTTCACCAATTATTGACATTTCAAACTCATTTGCCATCATCTTGCTAAACTCTTCACAAAAATCTTGATTGGTTGAACCGAATATGATATCATCAACATAGATTTGGAGCACAAATAGATCCTTGCCAAGCTTCTTGGTGAAGAGAGTAGTGTCAACCTTCCCCATGATGAACCCTTTGGATAAGAGAAAATCTCTCAATCTTTCATACCATGCTCTAGGTGCTTGCTTCAAGCCATATAAAGTCTTTCTCAACTTGTACACATGGTTGGGCTTCTTATCATCTTCAAAACCGGGAGGTTGCTCAACATATACTAGCTTATTGATGTATCCATTCAAGAAAGCACTCTTCACATCCATTTGGTATAGCTTGATGTTGTGTGCACATGCATAGGCCAATAGGATTCTTATTGCCTCTAATCTTGCAACCGGTGCATAAGTTTCTCCAAAATCAAGACCTTCAACTTGAGTGTAACCTTGAGCTACCAATCTTGCTTTGTTTCTCACAACTATACCATCTTGATCTTGCTTGTTTCTAAATACCCATCTTGTGCCAATCACATTGTAATTCTTGGGTCTTTCAACTAGCTCCAAAACTTGATTTCTTATGAAATTATTGAGCTCTTCATGCATAGCATTTACCCAATCAACATCTTGTAAGGCCTCTTCAATCTTTGTTGACTCTATGGATGATACAAATGAATAGTGTTCACCAAAAGATGCCAATCTTGATCTTGTTTACACACCACTTGTAATATCACCAACTATTTGATCAATGGGGTGATCTCTTGCAATGTTGGTTGGTTGAAGGATAGGAGCTTGATTGCTTGAGCTTGGTTGAGATGAACTAGCCACTTGTTGATCTTGCACTTGAGAACCACTAGCTTGCACATTGGGTGAGTTGAGCACTTGATCTTTGTCATCTTCAATGTCAATCACTTGTCTTGGCCTAATATCACCAATATCCATGCTCTTCATAGAATTTACCAATTGAGATCCACTCACATCTTCTAGATTCTCATGATCATCTTGAGAGCCATTGGTTTCATCAAATTCAACATCATGAACCTCCTCAAGCACACCACTAGCCGAATTCCACACTCTATAGGCTTTGCTTGTGGTTGAGTAACCAAGTAAGAACCCTTCATCATATTTCTTGTCAAACTTTCCAAGTCTTGTGCCTTTCTTAAAGATATAGCATTTGCAACCAAACACTCTAAAGTATACAATGTTGGGCTTTCTTCCATTCAATAGCTCATATGGTGTCTTCTCCATCAATGGGTGACAATATAGCCGATTACTAGAGTAGTAAGCGGTGTTGATAGCTTCGGCCCAAAAGGATTGACTCACATTATATTCACTAAGCATAGACCTTGCCATATCAATCAATGTTCTATTCTTCCTCTCAACAAGGACATTTGATTGTGGAGTGTACTTGGCCGAGAGTTGATGTTTGATTCCAAGATCATCACATAGCTCTTCAACTCTTGTATTCTTGAATTCACTTTCATTGTCACTTCTCACTTTCTTGATGGTAGTTTCAAACTCATTGTGGCATCTCTTGACAAAATATTTGAATGTGGCAAATGTATCACTCTTGTCATTGAGAAAGAATACCCAAGTGTATCTTGTAAGATCATCCACTATCACAAATCCATACTTATTTCCTCCAATGCTAGTGTATGTTGTTGGACCAAACAAGTCCATGTGCAACAACTCAAATGCTCTACTAGTGCTCATCATGCTCTTCTTGGGATGGGTGTTGTCAACTTGTTTGCCATCTTGACAAGAGCTACAAAGTTTGTCCTTCTCAAACACAACATCTTTCAAGCCTCTTACTAAGTCATGCTTAATCAATCTATTCAATTGCTTCATTCCAACATGACCAAGCCTTCTATGCCATAACCAACCCATACTTGATTTAGTGAGCAAGCATGTTGACAATTTAGCTTTACTAGCATTGAAATCAACTACGTAGAGGTTCTCATATCTAAAGCCCTTGAAGATCAAGTTTGAACCATCTACACTAATGATCTCAACATCATCTACCCCAAAAATGCATTTGAATCCAAGATCACACAATTGAGCCACGGATAGCAAATTGAAGTTCAAGCTCTCAACTAGCAAGACATTGGATATGCTCAAGTCATTGGATATTGCAATCTTACCAAGACCCTTGACCTTGCCCTTGCCATTATCACCAAATGTAATACTATCAATGCCTTCATTTGTGTTGGAGTTGATTGATTTGAACATTCTAGAATCCTCGGTCATGTGTTGAGTGCACCCACTATCAAGCACCCAATGCCTTCCTCCAGCTTTGTAATTGACCTACAAAAAAAATTAGTTCTTCTTAGGTACCCACACTTGTTTGGGTCCTCCAAAGTTAGTGATCAAGGATTTTGGCACCCAAATTACCTTCTTCTTTGGGCCAACAATGGATGTGCCAACATACTTAGCCATGATGCCATCTCTCCCTTTGGTAAGCATATAACATGAATCAAAATGCATGGAGGTGGATTTAGCAAACTTTGTTTGGCTCATGTTGAGTTTGCAATATTGGTCATTGTGCCCCCACTTGCTTGTAACTATTGCAAAACCGACCATTGCTTCTCACAAAGCTAGGCTTTGGAGTCACAAAGGTCGCCTTGCCTTTCTTGGGGGTATAGCCCAATCCCTCTTTGCTTAGGGAGAATCTTTGGCTACCCAAGCACTTTAGCAAGCGTCATCTCCACCATATGCCTTACTCAAAGCATGAGTGAGTTCATTAACATAATTTTTCAATTTTTCATTTTCACTCACTAGTGTAGCATCAACCTTTGAGTTTCACTAGTGGATGTGCATGAGGATGTGCTGCATTGTGTTTCAGTTGGGGTGACAATGATAGGAGTGAAAAATGATTCATCAAGAATATCACAAGTGACTCCAATATCATATAATGCAACAACCTTATCCTTGTTTTGATCAAGGAGAGAGGAGTGAGCCTTTTCAAGCTTGTAGTGAGTCCTCTCAAGCTTCTCATGGGCTTCCATTAGCCTCTCATGAGAGCCATTGAGCTCATCAAAGGATTGTTGAAGAGCCTTAAGCTTCTTTTTCAATTCTTTGCACTCCTTCCTCTTTGTTTCAAAGCAAGCATAAGTTTGCTTCATCATATCTCCTAGCTCTTCCTTGGAGTACTCCTCCTCATCATCACTACTACCATCATCACTATCACTATCATCATGAGATTGTACCTTGGATGGCTTAGCCATGAAGCATGATGGAGTGTCGAAGATGGATGGCTTGTTGTTGATAGCAATGCTTGTCAATGCCTTCTTCTTGGTCTTCTTCCTTTCATCATCACTAGAATCATCATCGGAAGAATCACTACTATCCCAAGTCACCATATATGATTCACCCTTCTTCTTCTTGGTGAATGATAACTTCTTCTCCTTCTTGTCATGCTTGCTCTTCTTCTTCTCATCATCATCACTATGATTGGGGCAATCCGCAATCATGTGATCGGTGCTCTTGCACTTGTAGCATCTTCTCACATGCTCTTTTCTCTTGAAATTATCTCTTCTCTTTCTAGCACCATAGCCCTTCTTCTTCATGAACTTGCCAAACTTGCGCACAAAGAGGGCCATCATCTCATCATCAATATCACTTGCATCTTCATCATCACTTGATTCTTGCTTCTTTGCTTTGCCCTTGCTCTTGGATGATGATGCCTTGAATGCTAAGCTCTTCTTTTCCTTCTTTTCTTCCTTGACCTCTTCTTCTTCACTTTCTTCATTGTATTGCTCTTCGGTCATGATTTCTCCAAGCACTTCATTTGGAGTGATCTTGTCCAAACCATCTCTCCTAATTATTTGCCTCAAGGTTTTGTATTTCTTGGGCAAACAACCAAGAAACCAGTTTGAGAAGTCTTCATCCTTGACCTTCTCACCCAATCCCTTGAGATCATTGACGATCACTTGGAGCCTATGAAACATCTCCGGGATTGATTCATCTTCTTTCATCTTGAAGTGAGATAGCTTATCCTTGAGCATGTATAGCTTTGAGCTCTTTACTTTTGCGGTGCCCTCATATGTATCTTCTAGTCTTGTCCATACTTCACTTGCCTTTTCAAGATCTTTGATTTGCTCAAACACCTTGGAATCAATGCCGTTGTAGATCACATTGAGAGCCATGGTGTTGCATTGCCGTTCTCTTGCTCTCTAGGTGTGGGAGCGGCTTCATCAAGAATGACAAAGTCATGTTCGGTCACACTCCACACCTTCTCATGTATTGAGCCTAGATGCATCTTCATCTTTCTCTTCCAATAATCAAATGAGGTGCCATCAAACATTGGCGGTTTGCTCCCCACATGGTTGAATTGTATTTGAGCCATCACTAACACCAAAGGTTGTTAAGCCTTGATAATAGCGGTGACCACGGCTTTGATACCACTTGAAAGGTCCTAGATGGCTAGAGGGGGTGAATAGCCTATAAAAATTTCTACAAATAACACTTAAAGAAGAGGTTAGTAAACTAAATGGCGATAAAGCTATGTTGCACTAGCTCTAGAAGGTATAAAGCCAGCCACCTATTCACAAGTCTAAAATGCTAAGAATTATATGTAAACCACACACAAGCTAACACCCTAGCAAGAAGATAGAACAAGATGAACTTGAAGGCTGTAGAAAATAGCTTACCGGTACTACCGGTGGTACTGCCGGTGGTACTGCCGGTTCCTGACCGGTACTACCGGTACCTTACGGGATTCACGAAGAAGCAAGGGATTCAACTTGGATTTCAGATCTGAGGTTTCCCAAACACTCCTTGATGTTGTAGATGTTGATGTTGAGCTTCCCTTGGCTTGAATCCTTACCAATTTGTAGATCGGCCCTTCCAAACCTATGAATGAGGGAGAGAGAGAGGAAGAACACAAAGAACACGAAGAACAAGTATGATAGGCAATGAAACTCAATTAATCACAAGCACACGAGACACGAGATTTATCCCGAGGTTCGGAGATCTCCACAAGGGAGTTCCTACTCCTCGTTGTTGAGGTGACCGCGAAGGTCGAAGTCTATTTCACCTCCTTGCCTCCCTTGAGGCCCACACAAAGAGTGCCCAAGGATTTCACTAAGATTGAGTAGGGATTACAAACACTTTGTGTGCCCTTACAAAGAATCAACACAAGAATCAACACGGGCAACACAAAGAATGCCTAGCCGGCTGGGGTTACAAGAACCCAAGAGTAACAAATGCAAATCCAAACCGGCTAGATGAGGAACCAAGTGCTCAAGTCTTGAATCGATGTTCCTCACTCTCTAATCTCACTTCTCTAGCTCAAGAGTTGCAATGGATTGAAGCCTAGAGCCTAGAGGGAGAGAGAGGGGGAGTGCCTTGTGCTTGGGAGCCTTTTTCTCAGAGATGGGGCGAGTTAGAATGAGTGGCCAACCGACCTCAAGAGAAGGGGCGCGCTATTTATACTCGCTGCTCCAGAAGAACTACCGGTACTACCGGTGGATCACCGGTACTACCGGTCCAATATTTCCGACCATTGGAGCCTTCCGAACGTTGCGCAATGTTAGCCTACCGGTACTACCGGTGGCTCACCGGTACTACCGGTAGTTCAAAAAGGGTGATACCTTCGCATGCAAGAAAGTCCTACCGGTAGCTGACCGGTACTACTGGTCCTCCACCGGTAGTACCGGTGGGAGACTAGTACTACCGATGGCTCTGCAGAGAGCCACTGAAGCGCTATTCTAAGTGCCCGTGAGTGCAAGGTATCTCTCGAACGCATAAGTAAAAGACATGAGCACTTTTATCCCCATCTAACTAGATTAAATTGCACCCCTCTTGATAGTGCGACATTTCCTATGCTCAAGTAAAGATAAAAACTATTTAACCATTTGAGTCGAGCCGCTATCCATCAAATGAATCTTTGGAGTGATATAATCACCGAATATCATCATTGTATCTTTCAATGAACTAACACCTTGCAAATTCAATTTTGTCTACACACTTAGGCAAAAGGTTAGTCTAATAGGTTTCATCAATTAACCAAAACCAAACAAGGGTTTTCAACTCTCTTGGTGGGTTGGGTGACTCTAGCTTTCTTAGGAATGGGATCACTAGAGATATCTGGCAAGATGTCAAGTGGGTTCCGAAGATGATTCGGTTTGGCAATCTACACTTGCTTCTGTGGAGTGGTTTTGGGTGGTTCCTCAAACACACCATCTCTCATAGGAAACTTAGTGGGGTTGGTAGGCTTAGGTGGAGTGATCTTGGTAAACTTGGGAGTTGTGGTGGGTTTCTCACCCTCGCTCAAACCACTGCACTCACCAATCTTACCGAACATGCTTCGTCCTTCCTACCTATAGCAAAGCCTACTCCCGTGCTGTCAACCCTTTTGTATTGGCTAAGCAACATCCCCAACTACGGCTCTCGTCAAGACAGGCTCTCTCTCCCCCAAGCCAGATTAGGCTTTCTCTTCCCCTTCGGGAATCTTCGGGTCCGACTGCTCGGACCCGAGTCGTCTGCCGACCCCCTCAGCAGCTCGAGCGCGGCCCATCTGTTTCTGTGCGCAACGTTGGCCCATCTATTCCCGCACGCGTCGTCGGCCCAGTCGGCCCGCCAACCCCTAACGCACGCGAAGACAACACGGAAGTGGCTAGGCTGCGGCCCATGCTGTCCTTCTGTTGACGTCCACGCAAGACACATGCAGCAAGTTTCTCTTTTCTTTTTATTATTTCTATGTCATTTTTCCTTTCCTTTTTCTTTTTCCGTTTTTTCTCTGTGTTGTTTTATTCTTCTTACTATTTTATTTTTATTTTATTTCCTTTTTTTGTTTTACTATGGCCTTTTATTCTTCCATTCACTTCTTTATTTTAGTTTTTTCCCTTTTCCTAATTAATCTCACTTCTTATTTTATATTATATTTAGTGTTTTTTATTTCTTTGTATTTACATCTCTTTTCTATTTTTCATGTAGTTTTTTTTCATTTTTTACTTTTAAATCTAACTATTTTTAATTATAATTCTAATTATTTTTAATTCTAAATCATGTTTGCTCATTTTATTTTCATAAATTTTCTTTTTAATTTTCTTATTTAAGTTATTAATTTTTTCTATATATTAGCATTTTGTTATTCATGATTTTATTTGCACCTTTTCTTCTTTGTTATTTGACTCATGAATAATTTTATTTTTCACGTTACATGATACATGTAATGTTCACGTAGTATATGTGATGTTTTATACTATTTTTTGTGATGTTTGTGAGTACAAATGTGATGTTCTACGATGTATTTGTGTTATTTAGTAGTATACATCAATGTTTTAGATATATTTTGTGATATCGGTAGTATATTTTTTCATCTTTTTCTTTGACTCTAATAAATTACTTCACTAATTTTATTACTTTTTATATTTCATGATATTTGTGATGTTCATGTAATATATGTTGGCGATCCTTAACTCCTTTTATTAACCGCCAACTGTCACATAAAATAAACTAATATGAACACCAAACTTAGAACTAGGGCTTAAATCTAAAAAGTACCACAAGTTTTGGTGTTTGATCATTTATAGGTTTGCATTTATGGAATACAAGTAAAATACATTCAAAATATGCAATGAAACAAGAAAGAATTCCTTGTACGCCATTATAAAAGACCACATTTCCTTTTGTGCCACTCAAAAAGTTTTACGGTCTTCAGCGCCATTGCTCCAAACTTCTTATGCCCTCTATGCCACTCGTGTTACATTGGGCATGGTGTCAAACTATAGTCGTGAAAAGTAAAAAATGTCCTTAGGTCTAAATATGTCATTAATTTTTTGAGCATATTAACGACTTCAAATGGGAAAACTCAAAACTATAAAGTTGTAGATCTCGTCGAGATCTACAATTTTCACATAAAAATATCTTTATTTAATTCCACAAAAAAGATATGATATGATTTTATATTATGATTAATATGCCTTAGAAAAATCATATCTTTTTTGTGGAATTAAATGAATACATTTTTATATGAAAATTGTAGATCTCGATGAGATCTACAACTTTCTATTAAGTTTTCCCAATTGAAGGCGTTAAGATGCTCAAAAAATTAATGACATATTTCGACTAAGGGTATTTTTTGACTTTCACACCAACAATTTGACACCGTTAGAGCCCAATCTAACGGCAAAGGCGCGGAGGGTAAGAAAAATTTAGAGCAGTGGCACCGAAGGCCGCTAAACTTTTTCAATGGCACAAAAGGAAATGTGATCTTTTACACTGGTGCACATGAAATTCTCCCATGAAACAAAGCATAACACCATATTGTGCAAACCAAGGCCAAACGAGGTGGAAAACAAAGACTAAGATCCAGACCAAACCAGCTCCAATTGGCGCCAAACCTCCACAGGGCCACTCTAGAAGAACAAAGAGGATATTCCAACAAAATTTCACTCAAGGTGGCCACACCAATGGTGCGGGCACACCCATGTCGGCTTCCCTTAGGCCCAACATTATCTAGAAGGTTCATATCGCCTCTCCTTGGTCGGTTTAGAAGGTTTGGTGGTAAAATAAATGCAAAAAAGGGCACGTTGCCCTTTCCATCTTAGGGGATACATGGAATATTCTATGTATGGAATACACCTCTTCTCTCCATCTATAAAAGGAGGCCATCCCTCCTCATTCCATCCACACCTAAGGGATCAAGAGCTACACCTCAAGAGCACCACTCCAAAAGGGCCTAGGACCTAGCTAGCTAGTTAGATTTGAGAAGGCAAGATGTGCATGAGAGTTTGGGGAAGGACCATGATTATCTTGATGAACACCTACTTTGTAACTTGACAAAATCTTTGCAAAGTAAGTGTCTAAGAAACAAGAACGGAAAACCTGTATGATTAGTCCCGCAGGCAACTTTGACTATACTTTTATGTTTTAATGTCTTTATTGCTTCTGGTATGGACTAAGGATCATATGTTAACCTGCCAGACGAATCTTTAGCATTCTGAAATATAATAAATCAAATCATAGTAAATGGATAATAAATCTAAAAAAAGCCAAATGTGCCATGAATAACAGAGAACCTCATTATCAGTGTCATGCTCGAGTTGGCCATACTGGGGATGACATGCGACACTGAATAGCATAGAAGAAAAAAAATCTGCCTAAGAAAACTATTAAATAACACCCACTAACTAAATCATACATTTATTCATAAGAGATACAAATTTCTAGCTTTGTATTTTGAGCAAGACATACAGTATAGAAGAATCAGCCACATTTGATAGCCAGACGGAAAAATACGCTCCACAAGAAACATCAGTTGCCCAGTCAACTGTACAGACCACTGGAGATAACTCAGTTTCTATACCAAAGAAAAACATCAACATGTAAGTTTATGAATTGTCACACAAACATGCCAAAAATGTATACTGGTAGTCTGGTAATAAACTAATGGTTAGTCATTCGGGGTAAAAGGATTTTGCAAAATGTCATTCACAACATGTATTCCAATATAACTTGCGTTCACATGAGATGGTCCATTAAAATACAAGTCACTTATCAAACATAACAGGAAAAAGAAGTTTCACTAAATATTTAGATGTTAACAATTTACAACGATATACATGATTAATTAAGCTTATAACGAACAAATATTTCATAATAAAAAATGGCGCATTCTGGCAATGTTGGATTACTCAAGAGTCACACAGACATGTGAGCACAAACAATAAGAGATACAAGGTACCAACCCTTATCTAAGGAGCTCGTCCCTAACTTCTCATGCTTGTTATCTCCAAAAGAGAAAGACCTCCTGTCAGTAGTTACAACCACAGTATGGTGTCATCCAACACTTGCTTTCTTGATATTTTTTCTGCAGGCTTAACAAGTGTAAGCTAGCATCTTGGAAGACATAAATATTATAGTTAACACCTTTAAACCACATGTACTAATCAACCCATGAGTTTAGGAATACTATAAACATTTATTAACAAACAAGGTAAAGAATTTTCTGTTGTAGCGAATTATCTTACCCAACTAAACCACTAACAAGAGTTGGCAGATTCCGCAGAATTGTGTCCCCATGCCCTAACTGTCCCTTATGCTAGAAACTTATAGTGTTAATCAATAATCAATTAAATGGAACCAAATATTCAGATTTATACCTCATTCCTCCCCCATGTATAACACTGGCCTTGTGCATCGAGAGCAACACAGTGACAAGCAACTAGGAAAAAATGTTAAAGCAAGTCATTAACAATGACTGAAAACTTTACCAAATTACTGTTGAGTTGAAATCTGGATGACAGAAAGCAAATACACAGTATGGTAAAAATAACCTTTCAAACACAATTATTTAACTTTAAAACCATAAAGCATATGTCACGATTCACAAGAAAACCTCAGTTCATCAATTAAATCCAGCACGAGGTTACTCTTACAATGAAGAAATAGAAAAATGTAAATTTTCATCTTAGGCAATCTCAATATCACACTGTTTTAATTACATTCCCTCCCAGGGTTTCTTTGATTGGTTGGATTAGCTGATTACTTTGGGTGCCTGGATGTTGTGGAAACATCATAACAATTGAAAGGGAATTGGCAGGAGTTCTGTGCCTTGATGACTGTAAACTCATCAAGTATTTAATGGTACATAAATGTAATCAAATGACTAGGTTCACTGCATTATGCCATTCAAAATATGCTTAAATTAGTAAATGGTGACTAACAAAGGTAGTATTTCGTATTGCAATATCAGTGCTACTAAAATTTGTATGTATAAGACCTACCCATGGTACTACAGTCATGATTTCTTACCGCCATTTTATAACTTGCTAAACCAGAACATTCCCTCCTAGGGTTTCTTTGATTGGTTGAATTAGCTGATTACTTTGGGTGCTTGGATGTTGTGGAAACATCATAACAATTGAAAGGGAATTGGCAGGAGTTCTGCCTTGATGACTGTAAACTCATCAAGTATTTAATGGTACATAAATGTAATCAAATGACTAGGTTCACTGCATTATGCCATTCAAAATATGCTTAAATTAGTAAATGGCGACTAACAAAGGTAGTATTTCGTATTACAATATCAGTGCTACTAAAATCTGTATGTATAAGACCTACCCATGGTACTACAGTCATGATTTCTTACCGCCATTTTATAACTTGCTAAACCAGACAGTGCAACACTTCAGCATTAAAACACTGAAAGAAATCAGAACTAGGGTCACAAACCAACTCGACCCACCTTCATATTAATGCATCTCTTAATCCACTGATCTAAACATTTATAAACATCAATAATGGGTTCAATCTCCTCCTATCCCGTCATAAACTAGGACACGTGTATCGTGATCACAAACGCATGCAAGCATAGCGGGACTCACTGCAGCCGGTGGCGACGAAGCAGATGTCGACGCCAACAAGTGGCCGCAAGCGTGTAGGAAACAACAGGTTGTCCTGCGGTCTGCTCACCCCCTCCTGGTCCATGGTCTGGAAGTTCGTACCGCCGGCTCCCAACCGGAGCCGCTGCTCCTTGCCTCCGCCTTATCGTCGCCCTTAGCGGCCGCGGCATCCATCTCGGCTTTGCTGGCCGACATTATCGTCAGCCGCGGTGGCGGCGGTGGCGGTGGCGGTGGCTGCGGCGCTGACGATCGTGGTGGCGCTGACGATGGCGGCGGCGGCGGTGTATGCATGGTACGGGAAGGGAGGGCGGAGGGTTTTATAAACAAGAAATACACCAGGAATATGCTCTTTTCACACCGTAGGTGTCACAGTACCAACATTTGGGTCCCAACTCTGAAGCATTTCGGATCGGGCCTTGAAAAGCCGGTAAAAAAATTCGGCCCGAGCACAAAGGGCTTGCTTCGTTGGAAACCTGCATGACTCATCTAAAAAAAATATTACCTTAGAAGTTGTCTAAAAATTCAAAAAAATCTATCTGACCAGATAAGTTAGAAGTTATCCATTTGGTTGCAAGCCTGGACGAAAAAAACTAATAAAGAGAGAGCACATGTCTTCTTGACTACTGAAGAAGTAATCAATTTATTTCCTTAATTAAAAATACCTTAAATATACACAAGATAAACTTAATGTACAAAATAAAATAGATCAGTGCATCTTATTAGTTTATAATATGCTTAAGACATAATTTAAAATTATATTTTATATCCTAATAAATGTAATTATCATTTTTAAAGATTAAAGATTCAAATATTTTATATTTTACTAAAATCTATAAAAATATCATTAAATTAATCATAGAATATATATTTATAGTTTGAGATATAAATTTGTTGACACTATTTCCAGTAAACATAGCTAAACTTATAAATTTTAACTTGATTCAAATGTAGGATGGAGGAAGTATTTCATAAAAATTAATACCTCCACCATCCCAAATTATAAGACATTTTAAGAATTTTAGAGACTTAAAACATCTTAAGTTTAATTAAAATTATAGACAAAATTATAAATATTTACTGTAGCATAAGCCTGGGAGCATTGCCTGGATCTGGGAGGATCTCAGGGCTCCAACCAAACGTACGGGTTGCAGGCATCCTCCAGGCAGCACATCGTCCACGGTCCCGAAAACTCAACTTGTACGTTTTTTAAGAAAATAATAAAGGCCACTTTGATCACAGCTAAATTATACTTAGAGTTATTATTAGCAAATATGCACATATATTGTAACATGAGAAAAAAAACACCTATCAAATATTAAAGAAAAACAAGATTGCGAATGTTACATTTTTATTTATTTATTTTACATTTTTTAATAATCTTAAATTTATTTATGACGATCATTAATATGCCTTGGATCATCATACATGTATACATGCATACAGGATCGCCGGAGGCGATGACTGTTAGAATTCGGGGAGATCGAAGGCGGGATCCCTCAGGAGATTCAAGCTCCAGAAGGAGGAGAGCAGGCCTTTGAACTGCCCGAGTGCCCCAACCACTAGCACCCCACCTTCCTGAAAGGCAAGCGCGCCCCAGAGCATCATATACCTTTCTAACTCTCTTTCAAAATATTTACTTAAAAGCTATAATATTGTTTGTGCATTAAGTTAGTAGGAGTTGAATGAAACCATTTTTATGCATTACCTTCCTTGTCCAACAAAGAACCCTGTAGGCCCAGGATCGAAACGTATGCTTAGCCATGCTTAGACCGGTAGAGTGGGTGGTCAGTTATCACCCACGATGATAGGTTGATACTGGTCACAGTTGGCTATATTTGCTATCGTAGAAAATAACCACGTGGAAGTAATAAATCGAGACCGAACGGACACGGTATGTGTGAGCCACTTGACTTCGAGGTCTTCTGAGCGTGTTCTCTCCGCCTGTGTTGTTAGGCACTGGACCGTGGTTGGACATCTGCCGAGATTGAATGCATGCCTCACTCATAGCTGGCCAGATAAGTACTTCTGACCGTGAAGCCTGACTTTGTAGTTCGGGCCAGGAAGACCCTATCTGTTGGGTCATGAATATGTGAGTGGCATCCTAGCCGTGGGCAAGTACGATCTGATCGTCCTGGCCTGGCACCAAGGGCAGGATCGGCTTGAGCGACCTGGCTATCCGTGAGTCACTACTCATGCCTTTGAGAGGGTACCCGCGGCGTTACCCGAATTATACTAAAGGTAACCCGTCAAAGTCATCCCGACAGGGGAGGCTTGGGTGTGTTTGAGGAATAAACCTCTAGCTGGATAGGAATTCGATTCGAATCATGGTCTCTCTCCGTTAGTGAGAAACTTGAAAGATCCGCCGACCATTGTAGAAACTTGAACCCTAATAAGTAACCAAAAGATGGTTATATGGTATACATGCCAAACTGGATATGGTTATTATTGTGATGCTTTAATCAAGTGATTGTTCTAGTTCATATGCAAATCTAGACTTGGTAATATCTACTAATCCTGATGCTAAAAGATGAGTAAAACTTTGAAAAGCAAGAGTAAGTTAGTAATGCTCTTTTATGCAAAAGTTATGCTATCTGGTGAACTCCACTATAAAAGCTTTGCATATCCTTGAGAGTCATACTTAACTCTTGTCGGGTAAGTCTAGTTGAGTACAATTGAGTACTCAAAGTTTCTTTACCCTTGTTGCAGATGGTATGGTCTATTATGGTTATTGTCAGACTTGCTTCTACCCCGCCGGGGATGAGTAGTGAAGACCATGGGCGATGGTTGATTCTGATGTCTTTCCTTGTTACTTTTGATGGGACTGTACTCAGTTTGGCACTGTATTTGGTTTAAATAGTTTGCAAAAAAAAGGAGTGTTTCAAACAATGTCTTCCGCTACTTCTATTTGAACTAAGTGTTGTAATAACGCTTTTAAATTCTGATGTAATTTATTTTGGTTGCGAACTTATCACTATGAATCATGTACGATCTTGGTTGGAATAATTTGTGGTTTGAAATCCTTCGAGATTTCAAGGACTACCGGGCTTATATGGGCTCTAGTGTGACCATGAAAATGGTAACATTTATACTAGTGCTCTTATAGGTTGGGAGGTTTCGTGACAGATTGAAGGCAAAGGTATAAGATATGGTGTTTGTTTTGTCGGCCAAGACGCAATAGAGTATGTGATTGGATTTAGGATAAGAGCGGAGCTCTCAAGTTGCATGGTTATCTACTGCCACTGGGTGCAATTTCATTTGCATATGCATAACACCTAGCAACATGGTAAGGTGCATGTGTAAGCAATAAATGCCTTTCAAAAATGTTTGTGAAAATTTTAACTCACATGCACAAAGTTGTGAAACACTTAGTGCAATTGACACAATTAAAAAAGTGAAGAGAAGGGCTTGTTGGGTTGTTGTCTGGTGCCTTGGCGGTGGGACTACAGAGATGTGTCCTATGCGTGGCAGCCGGTGCTGGCAACTATGGCTCGTAGGCTCCTGATTGCGGTCTGCCCTGACTTGCCAAATGATTGGACTTTGGCAAGGGCTGGTTGGACCCCAAGTGGGCTCCAAGCATGGGAGTGAGCCTCTTTCAATTTCATGTGGCCACCAGATAGGAAGTCCAAAGATCATGTTTTTTTGGCTAGTTTTGGATAAATCTCATCGTACCTCACATCGAACTGGAAAATTGGTTGGGCTAGTTTGTAAAGCTCTCTGTGTAGGTGACGGTCAGACCGACCAGAAACACGATGAAACTGTCAGTCAGCGTGGTTGACGAGTGGGGCCGAGACGACAAGTAGTTGTTATTCACACATAAGTTCCAATCAATTTTTGTTGTATCTCTCAATTAATGATAATATGGTTGATTAATTAGTGTGTTGGAATCCTTCACAACATATGAATTTGGCTCAACTCCACAAGCGACCCTTGCCATGCAAATCTTGGTGATTGGTTCCAAATCAGCTGGTACAGCCCCTACAACAATAGTACAAGTCGAGTGCTTTATACACTCCGAGTAACTGATGAATTGGATGCTCCAATAATAGTTGGAGTTCTGACGAGGATTAAAAGGTATTTGTTATATTTTTTTAGGTGTCTGAATTTTCAAACAACAATCTTAAATAATTAATTAGTACAATTACAAGTAAAAATTATATTTTGTAGTCAAACAACAACAAAATTCCGTGTTGCCTGAACAACGAGAAAAAATCGGACACCTCAAATAGTCAAATATATTACAGGAGAAGCGGGGAATAAAAAAAAAGGGAAAGTCACGATTGCCATCCATGCCTGAGCTAGTGAGCTGTAAACGGTAAGGGAAAGCCCAATCCACTCCAAAACTTCTGGTCTAGTAGGCTCCTAGAGTCCTATGTCCTCCCCTTTCAAAAAAAAAAGAGTCCTAGGTCCTAGCTTCCCTATTCAAAGGACAGATATGCTATTGTTTCATTTGCATTGCAGAAAGCACATTTCTCCTTCCCTAGCTTGCGTTTTTCTTGTCACCAGATCATATTTATTATTCCTCTAAAACAACATGATCAGCATTTATTACAGCCCTTGTTTGTTGCGTGCAAAGTGAGGCCCGGTGTGGTTTGCATGGTTGTCAGCATTGTGCCGGAGCGAACGACAAGGTCTCTGCCTCCAAATCGTAGAG
Source organism: Microstegium vimineum (assembly GCA_022036555.1). Taxonomy (NCBI): domain Eukaryota; kingdom Viridiplantae; phylum Streptophyta; class Magnoliopsida; order Poales; family Poaceae; genus Microstegium; species Microstegium vimineum. Next base: position 50,023,586 of record CM039119.1, on the reverse strand, counting down.
CACGCGCATGTCCTGCTGCACCAGGTTGCCAATCGTGGAGCCATCATCGCCGGAGTCGGCCAGGAGGAGGCAGAGGCGGCCCCTCCTGTGGTCCTCCAGGACGTAGTTTCGCCGCGGTAGGTTGAGGTCCGCGCCCTGGAAGTGGAACACCATCCTTGGGACCTGCACCTGTGACATCGACGACGAGCGCCGCCAGGCCGCTGGCACCAGGAAGCACACGCCGTCTTCGGGGTTGCCGCCGTTCGCGAACGGCAGCCTGAGCTGCTGTCGGAACGCCCGCACCACCTCCGCGAGCACGGCACCCGGTAGCAGCGTGAGCGCAGTGCCGGAGTCGACGATCACGCCACCCGAGCCATCGGGCCGGAGCGCGAACGCCGACTCCGGTATCCGCAGCCGCCTGGCGCCGACGGTGAGGCCCGTGAGGTGGACGTAGTAGAAGGTCGGGTTCTGGGGGCTCTGGAGGAGCGGCGTGGTCTGCACGGGGCCAGTGGCGTCGCCGTAGACTCCACCGGACAGGGATCCGAACAGGAGGGTGCTCTTCCTGCCGCTGGCGTAGGGCGTGAGGCAGTAGGAGAAGCGGCGGATGGAGAGCTGGGACACCAGCGAGAGTGGGTTCCGGCCGAATCCCACGATGCCGGAGGCGTTGTTCAGGCTGCCGACGTTCATGGTGCCGCACCCGAAACCGAGCGGGACGGCCATGAGCCTGTCGCCGTCCGACGACGTGAAGGTGAAGCGCTCCGTGGCGTAGACGCCCATGGTCATGGTGCCGTCACCGTAGTTGTAGCGGTAGGTGCACGTGTCGGGTCTCTCGCAGCTGTGGTGCATGATGTCGGAGCAGAGCTGCCCGGTGCACCGCATGGGTTCGTACGTCGCCGACTCCCCCGGCACGAACAGCGGGTCCGGCTGCGCGAGGCAGTTGGCGCACGGCGCGCACTGCGTCCAGATGAGGTCGCTGCCGGTGTCGAGCAGCGCCGAGACGGGCTGCGGCGGCGTGCCGATGGCGAGGTCGACGACGTACTCGAGGTCCCCCGACGGGCGCACGGACAAGCCGGTATTACGCGGTGGCGTCTGCTGCTCGTCCTTGCCGGAGAAGCGGGCGCTGGCGCGGTTCCTAACCACGGAGAGCGCGGCCGCCCTCGCCTTGCTCCGCTGCATGGCGCGCCGGATCAGCTCGGGCCTGGACAGCTGCTTCCCTGCGTCGACATGCTTGAGCGCGACACGGACGTCGTCGTCCCACGCGAACGCTGATGCCGCGGCGGGGCAAGCGTACAACGACGCTATCGCAAGCACCACCAGCACTACCAATCTTTGCTCCATCTATGTGTTTTGTTGTGCTCCCTGTAATAATGCCCTCTATAGCTTTGCTCACCATGGCTCCTTGTAGCTAGCTAGGCGATGGCTATATATGTGCGAGCTGAGGCGATTATATTCCGGGCACGGCACACGCACAATATATATTCTTGCACCGTCTTGATGCAAACGCATCGATGCAAGCTGGGAAGGAAAGCAACGGGCAGGATTGCCCATGCAACTTGACGAAATTCGTTTGCCGGTGGTGGTCTAGCTAGGCACCGAATAAGTCGGGGGAATGCTCTTGGTTTGGGGCACCCAGCTGCGAAGATCAAGATCAAGAGACAAGTTGGCGACCTGTAACTCACCAGCTGCACAGCACGAGGGCACTAGACAGTACAGTACAGTAGTAGGCCGGGACTATACCATACCATGGCTACAACTCTTGATGTGACCGCCGAATTTTGAGGGAGAATGCACGTATGTGGCTGCAGGTGAAAAGAGGGCCGACCCGAGATGCACGTATATGGGAGACAAATATTCTAGCCATCGATCTGGGGCGAAAACATGTGCGGATCTAATTCAGACCTAATCCAAGCATGTGCTTTCATTAACACGGCAAGTAATAATAATTATAATTAGAAATAAATAAAAAAAAACCAAAAGAGTAAGCGGATCCATTAGAAGATGGTGACCTGAGGAGGCGATTCCGATCCTTGACATTGGCGCGGGGCAAATCACGGTCGGAGTCGATCCGATGTGCCTCCACTTCTTGTGATCGTCATCATCCGCTCGAGTAAAATGAGTGGACGACATGGCATCTTCAGGTTAATTGGATCGAATGAGTGGCTGTTGCGTGTACTGAGCACTAACCAAAGTGCATTCTGATCTATCTATGCCAGCCAATTTCATCTGCACCACTCACTAACAGCGCTTCTCGATCGGGTTGCCAGAGAGCTTTGCCTCTCTCCAATACGCTGGAAGAATGAATGAAGGTTGGTGTGTGTGATGGTCAAACGTGCCTCTGCACACATAGTTTGGAGGCGGCGTGTCAACCAGGGGCAGCAGAGCTACGGACCGCCCTGCACTTTCGGCCGGTCCCAGAACCTTTGCAACCCTGCAGTTTTGGCCGGTGAGGCGAGAATGAAGTATCAAGTACAGTATGTATTGTTCCTGCTTCACCATCAACAGAAGATCGAAAGAGTCGCCCCCGACGGTTGACGGCGCGACCCTTTGTCATGATCTCATGATCGGGACCCGGATGCATCAGGAGCACGAGTGATCAGAGTTGACTCGAGTAGACATAGGCACATAGCACTAGTATTCGGGCCGGTCCATAAGCAGACTCCGTAGTTGGGCCATCGGCCCGTGTAACGTTTGACCGACGCTGCCGGGTTTGCCGCCGAGCAGCACTCCGGGCCTCCAGCAGTCAACACCAGCACTCTGGAACAGAGTAGTCGCCAGCGGAAGAGATTATGAAATAACGCATGTGCACAAGCAGAGGAGTACTGGAGCAAGACTGCATTGCACAACTAAAAAAAGGTCTGCCAGTGCTAGGTGGCGGAGCCAGACTTTGCGTGGAGCATGGGCGCAAGGCAGTGTGATAGTAAGGATCTATTTGGCACGACTCTGGCTCGTGCAATAAAAGTTCTGACTTCTCAAAAAGTATCTTTTCCGGTGGAGGTGAAAATATTTTGAAAAACATTTGACAAAAATAAGAGTGATTTTTTTAATAATTGTTATTAGGATTGTGAGAAGGAATAGAGAGAAGTCATATTTCTATGGCTCCGACTCTTCTATAAAAATAGCTCTAGCTCCATGGGGATCCTTGTGAGGAGTTGTTTTATACTAGATACCGATAAAAAGCCATGAAAAGCTGGAGCCCTACCATGAAAATAAAATTAGAGAACAACATTAATTTATTGGTGAAAAATCCTTCCATGAATTGCCCCCCCCCCCCCCCCCCCTAGTTCCTTGTTCATTTTCCTTTTTAGCAATATGTGTGCACCAATGTTACCATATATGTCCATATGCATATTTGTAAGAGGGAGATACGGAACAACAACAGCCGTATAGGTAGTATATACATGTATGTGTGCACCAGCTGAGCCCGGGCACCGGCCAGGGTCGCCGGGCCTTGGCTCCGCCACTGGGTCTGCCTACACAACAACTAAGTAATCTAAGGGGCAACCATCTTTTGATTTTTCTTTTTACATTTATAGATATATAAAATGGAGAACCCAAATCCAAATCTCTCTCTGTCTTATTTTTCTTCCCTTTTTCTTCCTTCGTATACACCAGACTCTGACGCGCCACTCGTGGAATCTCTCATGTTATCTTTGCCCTTATGTCCGCCTGAGCCACCGGAGCCACCACCAACCACTATGGACCGGTCCTAAATCCATCAGATGTGTGCCTTCTCCTTATTGTCTTCTTCGTCTCCGGTCAACCTCCTCCATTGCCACATCATCTCGCTCAGCTCAGCCCGCTAGGCCGCTACCATGCTAACCTGGTGGAGGTTGTCAGGCTATCTTTAGAGCATTCTCGCCCTTGCCACGTCCAATCGCCTCCCCCTATTATAGGTGTTCTTTAGTACAATGACATGACTATTAGTGGAAGATAATTAATCTTGATAGCTAGCGGAGATGATGTGGATTGCTTGCATGTTGATAGATACTTACAGTGAGGATTAGCTTTTATAAACAAGCATGACCTACCACGCCATGAGCCTATGAACACCTAGAGAGACTAGGTGAGCATGTTGTTTCCACCACTTAAGGCTTTGCTTGGATGTGCATGTATCTCTTTCCGTCCACATGTGTTGGAGTGTATTTGAACTAAATTACACTCCAATCCACTCCAACTCATGTGGCTTGAGGGTGATACATGTGCATCCAAACAAGGCCTAAGGTTTTGTTTGGATGTGCATGTATCTCTCTCAAACTACATGTGTTGAAGTATATTTGGACTAATTTCACTCCAATCCACTCTAATCTAATCCATGTGGTTTGAGGTAGATACATGCACATTCAAACAAGGCCTGAAGAAGAAGAATCCATTGAAAATACTAAGCACAGGTGCTAAGATCCCAAACTTGGTCCGTAGAATCAACCACAACACGTACGTATAGAAAGTTTAAAACACATGATTTTCTTATTAATTATCAGATGTTGAGATGACAACAATACGTAAACCAAATCCGCTTTAGAGATACAGATCACCGACCTATATAGTTAAAAGCCCTACCAAGCACCAATCCTAAGAACACATCTATGCATAAATAGCAACGGATCCAAAACAAAATAAACGACGTACATGAACACTCGAAGTTACAGCTGCATTTGATCGCACCGTGCTGGACGAAGGACAGGAGGCTGTTCTCAAGGTCGTAGAGCACGTTGAAGTTCTGGTGCTGGTAGCTGCCAATCATGGAGCCGTCGGAGGAAACCGCCATCGCCAGGCACAAGGCCCCTGTGCTGGGATCCACCAGCATGTAGTTCTGCAGAGGGAGCTCCCAGTCCGCCCCGTCGAAGTGGAGCACAAGCTGAGGTAGCATCACCGACTGGCGACGCGGCGGCGGCCACTCGAAGCACGTGTCCAGCATCGACGTCTCCGTAACGTTGAGCAAGGGCAGCGAGATCTCCGATATGAAGGCTGCGCGGACAGCTTCATACGCTGGCTCCACGAGGTACGTGATCGTCGTGCCGGAGTCGATGATGGTCCCGCCCGTGCCGTCCGTGTCGTTGATGGCTAACACTGCAGGGTCCAAGAGCAGCCGGTAGCCGCCGACGCTGATGTCAGTCATGTTCAGGAAGTACATGGTCGGCAGCGCCGGGTTGACGATGAACGGCGTGGACTGCGCCAGCTCGCCGGTGCTCGCGTTGGCGTGGTTCAGCGTGGCGTACTCGCCGAAGTAGAGCCGGCTGGGCTTCTGAGATAGGAAGGAGGTGAGGCAGTAGGAGAACCTGGGGGAGCCCAGCTGGCTGGCCAGTGACAGAGCCCCCCGCCCGAAGCCGACCATGCCGGAGCCGTTGGCGAGCGAGCCGGAGTTCAGGCTCCCGCACCCGAACGAGATCCCCGGCAAGGTGACCCGGGTGTCGTTGGTGCCGAACGTGAACGTCTCGGTGGAGAGCACGCCGGCGGTGCTGGCGCTGTCGCCGTAGAAGTACTGGTAGACGCACACTCTGCGGTAGCAGAGCGGGTCGTAGAGGGCGTTGCACGACGGGGTCGAGCAGCCGAGCGGCTTGTACGTGGACGACTGCGCCGGGTCGAAGTAGGGCGTGGGCTGGTCCACGCACAGCAGGCACGGCGCGCACTGTGTCCAGATGAGGTCGCTGCCGGTGTCGAGGATGGCCGAGAAGTACCGCGTCGGCGTGCCGATCCCCATCTCCATCAGGTACTCGCCGTCGCTGTGGAGCACCAGGATGCGCGCCGCCGTGATGGCGTCCCCCGGCGCTAACGCCGCGAGCGACTGCAGCGTGGCCACGCGGGCACTGCTGCGGCGCACCGCGCGGGAGAGCAGCTGCTCCTCCGTGTACCCGGCGTTCGCGTCGACGTGCCTCAGCGTGGCCTTGAAGCTGAAGCCGCCGCCGCCACGGGTAAGCTCATCGTCTGCTGCCTCTGCTGCGGCACCAACGACGACCGTGGGACGAAGCAGCAGCGGGAGCAAGCAGAGGACCAAGAACGCCGCCGCAAGTGTCGGCATTTTGGAGTTGAGAGACGTTGAGTGCTAGCGAGCGCAGTACGCCACTAGGCACTAGCTAGCTGCCGTGAAAGGTATGCTGTGAGCACGAAGCAGGCTTCTTGGATCCTTGTATACACTCCGTATATATAAATACCGTGTCCATGCATGTGTGGTGTGGTGTGTGCACCACTCCATTACTCTGCGACACGGATCCTCAGAACATGAGCTCTTGCTTCTGCTTTGTGGAAGTTGGTTTAGGTCATTTCGCCATGGAGAGATAGCAATAAGGAATATTGGCACGAATCGAGGTCGCAATGATCCATGCGTCGCTGTAAAATAAAATATTATAACTACTACCAGCTCTGCGTTCCTTAACATCAACGCTAGCTATACAATAGGTGGCTTAGAGATCTGCGTTTGTGTGCCCATTTCACCAGTTAGAAATTGTGATTTTTGTTTATGTCCAGTAACCCAGGAGTGGGGAGTCTCTGAGTCATACAACTTCACTATTTGAAGTTTGAACCAATTGAAAATACAGATAGCACATCAGTTCTCCATGGAAAGAAGCTAGGTACTTGACCAATGCGTTTTTTTCTCTCTCACACCGACACATACCTTCAACACATTCACTGTTAGATTCGTCACATATCTCAACATATTCGCATTGAGATGTGTACACGTATCTCAATGCACATTCAGCGATAGATGTGTGGAGAGTATGTGGCCTCTCGAAGGCACATTTAACTTTCTCGCTACTTGATCCTAATACGAAAGAATGAGTGTCTGCAATAATTGTAGCCTGATGGTATTACGTAGAGAGAATTTCCATTCTCTGATCGCATTTGAAGCCGCACGATCGTAGATTGGTAGACAGGCGGCCAGAAGTTTACATGCATGCTGTATAGCGGACGTGCTGAACTGGTGCTGATGATGAGATGCACGAGCTAGAGTACTAGGGCGGTGAAGCGGGCGGCCGGAAGCAGAGGCCATGAATCTATAAAGCACGGGGCCAATCGCAGCGGCTCGACAAGGCTCCAGCCCCATGAATCTATAACGCGGTGTCTGCCATGTGCTGATGTGCAGCGGCAAACGAAACGGGGAGCCACCGGGATCGGCTCCGTCGTCCGTTCATTCATGGGAGTCAGCACGCGAAATCTGCACTGTGTGCAGTGCAACTCGAGCTGCGAATCGAGTTTGTTCCCCGATCTCCACGCAGATTTTCTTTACTCCGCTCGCTCTCGGACAGCGGAACCCGGGAGTGAAGCGCAAGGCACCTTGCAACTTGACTGGCATGGGTAGACGCTGGACGGCACTGATACCGTGCGTGGGGCACGGAAACATCCGGGGTGCGTGGGCCGTTTTGAGTGAAACGCGGGAATGCAGACCAAGTGACACTACTGTTGTTCGGGCCCGAAATTTGTAGACAAGGTTGGGGGGTGCGGGTTTGGAGGGGGGGCTAGTTTCTGCTCAAGTAGGGGCTCTGGTCTTTCGTGTTGGCGCTGACTAGAACTTCCGCCAAAACTAACCATGTGCTGGTTTCTAAAGATGAACACGGAGAGAGATCCGGAATACCCTCAGACCCGTGGAAGCAAGCGGGGTTCGTCCCCTTTGGAGTTTGGACATCGTTACCCATGTATTCGTGATTCGTCACACATGCAGGCGAGCTCGGCAACTTGATCAGCATAGCGTCGCGGATCCTCCCCTCCATGGCTGATGACGAGCTCACCACTCTCAGTGGTGTGGTTCCTCCTAGGTATCCCTAGTTGCATCCGCGGTGTCCTGTGTCCATCTCCTCGTGCGGTGGGTGTGGCGCATATGGCACGGGCCAGGCGGCTCAGGGCCAGGCAACCTAGAGCTCGAGCTCCGTAAAGTCAAGAAAGGAGAAATGTGGTAAGAAAGTAGAGGGAGGTGTACATGGGACAGTTGGAGATGTAAGCAACGATCTGATTTGAAAAACAGAGACAACACTATCTCATCTCTCATCTCGTCCTTGTTACAGTACTAATACTAGCTCCCACACAATCCCGCTTCACTTGACACGAACGTTGTCACCGACCCTCCTAGATAAATACGTACTCCATATACATGGACAACAAGTCGAATGAAGGACGACAAAATCTTACAAAATAACCGACTGCTCCTGTACAAAAGAATTCCTTTTCGGAACAAGTGATGCTGGACTGTTCTCTCACAGTCGACACAAGCCAATCGATCTACCACAGCAGATTGGCGACGAGGCAGAGAGCGACCAGTGCAAGACCGTCACTGCCTTGTGAACCTGCCATCGGAGGACCTGAACCTGAACTCACCGGCGGGCTGCTTGTCGGCGCCATGCCATCCATCTGCGGGCCAATGCCTCCTTCAGATGCCATCGGCGTCGGCGACGGGCCGAGGTACGTCTCGAAGAACGACGACGTCGGTGGCGGCATCAGCGGAGGGAACTCGTGCGGGCCTGCACGAATGATACAATTTTTTTAATTAAAAAAAAAGCAACAGTACTATCCACGGTGGAGGCCAATGACTCTTGTTCAGTGTGAACAACAGTGGCAAGAGGAATGACCTGGGCACTGAGGTTTCAGTGACGTGGTTAGCCTGCGAGATGCAAAGAAAGATTGTTGGTCAAAAAAACTGTTTTTTTCCCAGATCAAATCATGAAGATGATTACCAAAAAAAGAAAGAAAAGAAAACGAGGAGAATTTGGGCTGGGACAATGCATACGCGGCGAGGATGGTCCCGTTGACGTATCCGCCGTAGCTGCAGGAGGTGACGCTGCAGCCGGCGCTGGTCATCTGGAGGGTGAAGTTGCCGAGCATCATGCTGCTGTTGCTGCACTGCATGCTGGAGCACGTCGAGTCCGCCAGCGGCGCCGGCACGCAGAACAAGCTGCAAGCAACGACAGCGGCGGCAGAGTCAGAAACACGAGACGTACAGCAGGGGCGCAGCTGAGGCTGCAGTAGGAACCAAAAAAAAAAAAACAAAGGCAAGGAGACGCCGCCTACTCCAGGTTGCCAGGGCCGCAGCTGCACTGGACGCAGCGGTTGGCGGTGACCGCGTATGTCCCGTTGGCCACGGCCAGGCCGGCGTCCGACGTGAACGCGGGGAACGACGAGGCGCATGCTGAAACAGTATATGAAGAGCACTGAGCGTGTCAGTAAAAGTAGCAAATGATGATGAAGCGGTAGATGAATCCTTGACGAGGAGGACATGATGGATATATATCGGTCAGTGATTATTATATATATCTCGAGAGAATAATCTTAGTGCCTTTCTTCACACACAAATACTACAGAAATACTCCACCACAATACAATTGGCAGCCGCACACGGCACACTCATGGAGCGCACTACTATGCTGCTACTGGACAATGTTTGCAGTCTTCGAAACAGAGAACCAACTCAACACTTTTTGGCGCAGTGCTTGGGCTGCATGCTTCACCCCCTTTCTCATACCCTTTTCACGTGCAAAGAGAAACACTCACGGGCCCTTGCCAAATATACAAACTGCACGGCCAGCCTGGCTTTTACTGAACTACTGCAGAAAAATGTCACGCGATCAAGCGACACTTCAACTGCTACTTCAGGTTAGTGATCAGCTAGGCAGCTACCAGTAGTAGTAAAATGGCTGCACTGCTACTGCTACGCGAGCAATTTTTACCAACCAAATTTATCGGCAAGCGTCCGATCTAATCTAACCAACCGACCACGCACGCGAGTGAGGGACTGAGAGAGCACATCTCAGGCCGAGCAACGGTCCAGGCCAGCAATGCCAGAAACCAGATCCAAGAAAACGTGCCACTGGGCTTAATCAAATAAGGCTAGCAAAGCAAAAGCTCACCTGGCAGCGGCACGACGATGATGTCCCCGGCGGCGACGTCGGCAGTGGCCATGTCGTTGACGCTCATCAGGTCGTTGCCCGTGGTCCGGAACCTCCGCGCGATGGCCGGCACGGTGTCGCCCTCCGCCACCACGTACGTGAGGTACACCGCGGGGGCGCCGCTGTCGACGCCGCCGAAGCAGGCGCAGTGGAGCGGCACGAACAGCGTGGTCCCGGCGTCCAGGGCGGCGGCGTCCTCGGGCATGCCGTTGGAGTCGCGGATCCAGTCGGGCGTGGTGAGCCCGTCGTAGACGGTGGCGGCGACGGACGCCAGCGTGTCCCCGGCCCGGGCCACGTACCGGACGGGGTGGCCTTGCGGATGCCGTCGGAGCAGGCGCAGGGCACCGGCACGCGCAGCGGAAGACCCGCCGGGAGGATGCGGTCCGCCGGGTCCGGCACCGCGAAGTCGATGGCGTTCGCGGCCAGGATGGCGAGCGGGTCGGCGGCGAACAGCGCCGCCAGCTCGGCCAGCTTCAGGTCCGCGTAGAGCGTGTAGGAGAGGAGCGCCGGGCAGGCGGTGGAGGAGGCGCAGGACTCGAGCATCGACTTGGACACTGCATTGGGCACCGCGGACAGCAGCAGCAGCAGGAGGTGGGGTAGTAGGGATGCCGCAGCTGCCCGCATGACGGCTGTCGGGTGCGGGTCGCCTGAGTCAGTGAGCGGCGTCCGGACGGACGCTGGCGCTGCCTCAGGGCTGATCGATGATTCGTGGGGCAGCCGGCGGCGGCTGGCGAGAGTGGAGAACGAAGCTTGGAGACGGCGAGCTCTGTGTGGCGGATGCGGGGAATGCGTGCGGGCTTTGGATCTTGGCTTGGCCGGAGTTTGGTGTGTCCGCGCAGGATCCGATCCTCTGCGATTGCCAGTCTGGTGCAGTGCGGCAGGATTTGGATTACTAGCGGAGTGCGGAGCAGAGTGTACAGTAATATTGTATACGTAGCACATGCTAGCCGAGCAGTGCCATTTGCCCAAAATTGAGAGATGTTCAAAAAATTCTTTACGGCAAACTAGCATGATCTTTCATTGTTTTAAAAAAAATCATATTTTTCAGAAACTTTGGGGTGTTTAAACTTCAAATGAATGGCTATTCCGGCTCCACCAAGGAGACAATCACGCCAGTACGGCCTATCCTATGCGCGTTCCCGAATCCTGATGATATTTAATGTGCATTTGTATGATAATCTTGAAACAAACGAGTGTAAAAAAGTAAAGGGATCCGGGCATGTTTGATGCACCAAATAAATTTTAGTTAGCTAAGGGGTGCTAGCCACATTTCACCTTAGGCAAGCTGGACCAAGTTGACAAGTGTTTTGCTTGACAATTAAGTTTAGGCATAATTTTTTTGGGCTCTATATGTCATAGAGTACAAAAATGTGATAAGATTCTCTTTAGCATGACAAAGTGTGACAACCAATTTGCTAGCCACACTTACCTAAAGTTAATTATGGTAAACTATGGCTAGGAACCGAGCATGCCTAAATTTAGTGTTGGATGTGCGTCGACTATACTGATTTTAGCAAACATCATCTGAAGGACCCCATTGGACTACTCTGTATCAATCAGATTGTGGATGATACAACTCCTAATATTTCATAGTGGAGACAATATTTATATTGAATAGGACTTTTCATAGCCTCATAAATTTACTGGATATTATACTATAAATATATACTCCATTTGTTTCAAATAACTAATCACTCCATCTGTTTCAAATAGCTAATCACCAACACGACAAGAGATGTATATCTTCTGAATGTTTCTCTATCTGAGCTTCACATAGCCATAAGTTATGTATACTACATATCTTATATACCCCCTCTGTCTCTAAATAAATCAAATCCTACAATCCGTGTCAGTCAAACTTTTTTTTTAACTTTGACTAACTTTATAGCAAAATAACATCTATGACATAAAATGAGGATCATGTGAAAATATATTCTATAAAAAATCTAATGATACTAATATGATATCATAACTCTTAATTTTTTCCTAGAATTTTGGTCAAAATTTAAAAAGTTTGACTTAATATAACTTTAGGAATCTATTTATTCAGGTATAGAGGGAGTACATATGTGTCAATGTTAGCAAGAGGTGACTACTATGATCATTTTTACATCTGAATTAGTATTTTTATGACAGGACTAAAACAAGAAGTGCTAGATTTATCCATGATGTTTAAGTGTAGACCTTGCATAAACAAGAAAGTTGGAGAGCAAGAAATTGCATTTCATGTTGAAAGTAATTCTAGTGTTTGTGGTCTTTTTTTTCCAGATGTACATAATGCTTGTTGTTGATAGTATCAATATTTTTATGATGTAATACTCTTGCTAATGAAAAATCTATGATTGTTGGTGCTTCTTAATTAAGAAGAATGAGAAACTTATACATTTTATTGTAAATGATTTATTTATGGTGTATTGTAACTATTACTTGGTTGTGATGGAATAGACTATGACCTCTAAGCTATGTGGACAATCAAGTGGGTTAGGCCAAAGAAAGCACTATGGGATGTGTAGGGATGGCAACGGGGTTGGCCTCAGTCGGATGGAGCGCCTATGCACCTAAACTAGAACCCGAACTACATTTTGGGTGTAATCGATACTCGACCCCAAACTTGACTAGACAAGATAGACACATGGAACAAAAAATTACTCACTACTAATGAAGTAAAAAAATATAATATTGTAAAAACATTTCTCTCTAAAAAATAAAACTAAATCTCACGTTCTCACCTGAGTTCCATTTGAGGAACTAAAGCAAGCTTTTCTTCTTAAAAACATTAAAATCTTTGAGAAGTTTGATTGAACCAAGGGGGAGAAAGAATATCTATTTAATCTCCTTCATCTTGCAATCCCTTATATCAAGGTGAAAGTTGCAAGCCCCATGTGGCTAAGAATGAAGGGTGGGTTTCTAAGTACTAACTCATTAAAATCAAGAGGCAGTGTTGGTTTGTATGCAAGTTTTTGCAGGGCATCAACATTGAAGCAACTCTTGATCCAAGTGCTTAAGCCACATCTTTGCTCTAGATGAGAAAAGTGGTAGCTTGTTGATGGTCACTAATGAAAACATCTAGGCCCCTAGTTTTGGTGATTAACGACAATGCAAGATTATTAGGACGAACATGTTTTTGTAGAGGCAATTTAAGTTAGGTCATAATAATGGTGAATATTGGGCAACTAATGGATTTCATGCCCCTTAGTGATGGATATCGTTTCGATTTTCAAAGGATGGAGGCAAGGCTAAGGATGATCTAGTTCTAAGTGTTAATTGGTGTTGAGAGACACTTAGAGTAGATTAGGGCTTTGTTTTTCCTTTGATCGTACTATAAGGGGATATTGTTGATGGTAGATAAGCCATCAAATTACATACCCAAAACACCGTCAACAACCTCGGAATCAAATGAAGAACAACATGTTATCAAAGTTCAAGTTGTGCATTGATGTGTGTTTGAGCAAGAGATGACATTTGGACCAAAATAGGACCTAGATGGCCCCACAAGGGGGTCGACCAACCCCCCTATGAACCTATTAGGCGCTGCCAAAGGTGGCATGATCCAAGAGAAGCACCACAAAGTCATTTCCAACCTTTAGATCAACTATGTGTTTTCTTTGAATGGCTCAAGATGAAATCACATGGATTCCTGAAGTCACAACAAAAGATCTAGCAAAAGGCAAGCAACAAAATTGTCCATGACATGTGGAGGCCTAGGGGTCATAGGGGGTTGGCCGACCCCCATATACCCTCTAAGGTGCCACTTGCTCCCATCGACCTTTGCATGAAAGGAATGCGGATCACTGACGTAGCACTAGAGTAACCCCTACTCTACCTCTACTATAAATATAGGGTCACACCCTATAACACCCCAAACTACACTACCTAAAATGCCACCAAAAGAGTTGGTAACTAAAGCGATCGACAACAATTTTTTGTAGCATCTCCCCTCAAACCGGAGTTATACAGAAGCAACAACATATAGAGATATGTAAATAAGCATAACGATCAACTAAAAGTATCCTAATACTCCATGATACAATTTGACAGCATCTCCCCTCAAATCGGAGTTATGCGGAAGCAACAACATATAGAGAGATGTAAATAAGCACAATGATAAACTAAAAGTATCCTAATAATCCATAATACAACGCAACAAGAACTAAATGTAGAAGCTCCACTTCTAATTATGTTACTACTACAACACAATTTGACATTAAATTATGACATGAATGTTTAATGAGATTTAACCTTCACATAGTGAATGAACTTTATTCGCATCTGAATCAGTACTACGACAGTCGAGGAGAATTGAGTCAATTTACAATTACAATTAGAGAGCCAGCCACTAATGTTGATTTTGCCACGATGGATGAGATTTTGACACCTTTTTGATACATAGGAGACGTAGAGTTGTACTATCTCAATCCTGCTCCTGGGAGTCCGCCATCAACTGGGTTAATAAAGATTAACAAACAATAAGAGGTAAATCAGATGGTGTTTTCTCATGCTGAAGAGAGGACCAAGATTTGTCATATGTAGCTAGTGAAAGGATCTAAAGAAGTTTTGCACGCCGTGGGTATTGGTTTCTCTTCAAAAAATCAACTTAATACAATCATTGATGTCATAACATGTAATGAACTTAATGCAGGACATGTCAGACATGGAAATAGGCGGTTTATGGGACTATGATGAGGAGGAAGAACAAGGCGACACGTTCCATGCCATGAAGAAACGTGTTGTCCATACTCCAAGGAATAGTAGTGACAACATCTAAGCAGCTGGCCTTGTTCAACTTTTTGGGTTGCATTATGTTTTAGTTCAAAGTTAGACTCAGTGCGTTATATTTTTTTTCTAAAGTTAGGTGTGTGTGTTACAACTCTACGTGTGTTGCAATCTTAAAGAAGCTAATGAGTTGTAGCTTGGTGCTATTCTGTCATGTTTATGTGATGCTTTTGATAATACCAGCATATGTCAGGCAAAAAATTAAGCTATTGTGATATTCCTTTGTCATAAGACATCTCCAACAGTTTGCCAAAATTCACTTGGCAAATATCATGATTTGACAACTTACTAAAATATATAGCAAGTGAAAAAATGGACTCTCTCGAACAGTTTGGTATAATTGTTTAGCAAATCTTTGGCAAACTTGCATCATGAACCCCAAAAGTAAAATAAATTTAGTTTTATGCCCTTCCACCTCTGGTAAACTTGCATCAGGAACCCTGAGAGTGAAACAAAACTATTATGTGTCCTTCCACCTCTACGTTTGTCGGCGATGCGCGCTAGTTTGCGCGTGCGCATATATGCACGTGGAGGGGGGAGATTTCTCAAGTTGCTAAATTTTAGGAAGTTGGATGCCAAACTGTTGGAGGGGTGATTTTTCTAGTTTTGCCAAAAATAAAGGATAACAAGTGAGTTTGACAAACTGTTGGAAATGCTCTAAGCATAGTTGTTATAGAACTCAAATCCTTCTTCTTCACTAGCAAAAATCTTCCTAACAATGTCATTGTACTCCAGCAAAGACTCAAGCTCCGTCATTTCCTCCTATATCCATCAACAACATTAATAAACAAATTAAACTTTCGCATAACAAATTGGACTAATTGCAAAAAGACAAATTCAAGAAAAATGAATTTTATGAGTTCAGGAGCCTAAATAGCATCACATAAGGACAAGTTTAAGGACTGCCCATAAAAACTGCATATATGAAGTATAGATTCATATAATCAAGGGTATAAATAAGCTAGGTAATATGTTACCAGCACATACTAAGTAAGCTCAAATATGTTTAATTAGTACACAATTATAATTGACGAGGTTGTGGACTACAATTAGCACATGAGCGAGATTTTTTCTGTTAATGGTATTAGAAAATGGAGTACCCAGAACAGATCAAAACCCAACCAAAATTACTCATCCGCAAGGCTAAAACAGTGAACTAGCCTCAAACAAAGTAAAGAGGAAGGATAAGCAGGTTCATGAATGGGCTGGGCTATAAGGTCTCATGAACCTTCATCAAATTCAGTAAAACAAGGTCTGATGATGTGTTCAAAGGATTTATACATGCTAATGAAATCTTATGGATTGACTAAAGCAATATCGAACATAATATAGCTTTTTCTTAAGAATATCAAGAAGATACAGGCACCCAAATTTCTAAGTGGAAGAGAACTGAAACATGCATAGACTACAAAGGTGTGTGCTGCCACCCACACACCTCCCCCTAGCAAAGCTTCCTTGATGTATGTCTTTCCGCCCCAAGAAACTTGATGTTTTAGGATTTTTAGGAAGGATTACTGCTCATAGAAAATTACCTAAGCAATGCAAATGAATGGATAAGCCCCTCAATAAAGAAATGCATGGATGCACGTGCAAACGACAATATAATCTCAAGCTGATAAGTGACAATTCTTTTGTCCGAGAGCTTAAATATCAAGTTTCCTGAGACGGATGCATATGCATTCTTATATGAGCAAAAAAATTATTGCAATGACAAAAACTGCACAAATGCATTGCTGCATTCTTGAATAGCCACCGGGCGAGTGTTCACTACTACAGATTCTAACATCACTGTCGGCCCATCATTGTCGGTTTGTATTGGGCCAGCAATAATGAACCTTCACTGCCGGTGGCCCTAAATGATTGGGGCTGGGGCTGAACCGGCAGTGAAGCTCATCAGGTTCATGGCTAGAATCGGTAGTGAAGCTCGGTTCACTGCAGGTTCCAGCCACGAACCACATGTGATGATGAGCTTTACTGACGGTTCGTGACGTAAACCGCATGTGATATGCCTGGACATTTATTTTTTTTTATTTTTGTAAACGACCTCGGATGAAAAAATTTCCTAAATAAAAGTTGTAGATCTCAAAAAGTTATGAAACTTTTTTATTTTCAACTTTTTCATTTGAAATCATCTTGTCATCGAAAACTACGTTCGAATTTGTCAAATTTGAAATTCATTTTTTTGTAAACGACCTCGGATGAAAAAACTTGCTAAATAAAAGTTGTAGATCTTGAAAGTTATGGAACTTTGTAGTTTACAACTTTTTCATTTGAATTCGTTTAGTGGCTCAAACAATCAATTTACACTCGGTTTAGTATAAAATATGGTGAACTAAAACCGAATCTATACATAAATGAGTCATGGGTGGAGTGGCAAGGGAGGTATCATTGCCGAGTTGGTCATGCCGGTTCAAAATGCGCTAATGAAGGGGGTTTTTGAACCGGCAGTGATGTCCGGTGGTTGTCCACGGCGTGGACGGTGGCTAGCGCTGTCGACGGAGGCCACGGGTCCCCAGGGCGCTCGCACCAGGCTGGGCAACGGCGACGCGGCGGCGGCGACGCGCGATGGCGAGGGCGCGAGCGAGGCTCGCATCAGCCGTGGGCCCCGGGGAGGACGGAGGAGCGACAGGCTCCCAGCAACGAGTGCGGGCGAGGGCAGGACAGCGGCGCGGCGGCGCGCGATGGTGATGGCGATGCGTCCGCACTACCACGCGATGACGACGACGATGTTGAGGGCGGGCGAGGCGGCGGCAGCGGCGGTTGGGCTTGTGCGCAGCCTCGCGGCGACAGCGATGGTGAGGGCAGCCCACCGCCGGCACGGCCTAGCGGGCTCCGGCAAAAGCGACAGTGAGGCGGCGGCGAGATGCGTCCTTCCGCTGGGTCGCACTCTATGCGATGGCGAGGGTCGCCCGGCGGCGGCAGCACCGCGAGATGGCGAGGGCGAGTCGACTCCAGCTACGGGCAGTACGAGGCTGAGGAGGCGGCGGGCCAATCTCGCGTCTGCAGTTAGGGGGCCGTGAGCGTTGGGTTGCTCACGTGGTCGTGGGCTAGGTTGTGGCGGATTAAGCAGGCGTAATTACTATACTAACCTTCCACCCCTAAAATTAATTAGAACTAATAATCAACTTAATTAGGAACCGAGAGGAACTTAGAGGTACCCCAATCACCGTAAAAGAGCTATGTAATTATTCGTGAAATAGAGAGACAGAAGCGTGAAATATCGGACAAGCAGTACGATAATATCTATTACAACCCGAGCAAGGACAGACATATACATCACTCCACTGTCCGTGAAATATCGGACAAGCAGTACCATACATTTCTATTGCAACCATTTCTATTGCAATCATGTGCTTGCCAATGTCATGAAATGTCGTACGTGTCAGTAAAGCCAACGTGTAGATGAAATGCGTCTTTCATTTGGTTTATCAGCTCGGCTTAAGATACAGTACATTGTTTTTATCTCACAATAAAACATCCAAAAATAACAACAGTCGATTTATCAATTGCAGAAACGATTAAACGAACAGGTTGATGATGCATAAAAAACATGGTTATACATGATCTTTTTTTGTTCAGCACACATACACACATACACATATATGTATAATTTAGGATCGTGTGGTAGAGAGTTGTTATGAGCTGTTTTTTCTCCCCCTCTCATAAAGACATGAAGTAAAATGAAACTGAAAAAAATAACTTATCTTACCTTTCTCCTATTTCTCTGTCATATCCATGTATAAAGTTTAGTGAAACTGTTTTGTTGCCAAATATTTTTTTCTAAACTAACTCAGTTTTACATAGAAAGTTGTCTATTTTATAAAAAAAATCACTGATAAAGCTGAGTTATGTCAAACAGCCTCTTAGTTTTGCTGTCCGTAATCAATCACACTTAGGCAACTTTGCTCTCAGACATCAATCGTCATAGCCTTATATTATCAGACGTCCAACGAAGACGCTTGTGATCGATGGATGTCTCCAGTGGCTTGGAGCCGAACACGTCCTTATTTCCCTTGAATAATAATGCATGCACGTATCATGTACTGTATGTATATATGTTCTCATCTTGTTTTTACAGCATGAGATACTAATTAATAATTTGCAAATCTTGATTATATATATAGCTGGATCGAAGACAAATGCTTATCAGAATAGCTGGAAGACAAATGCACGGTAACAATTGCGATCGACATGGATCTTTCACACGACAACCACGTGAGCGAAGTAATGAGCCTAGCTATTTCTCTGTCTGGCCAGATGTGCTTATATTAAATGCTTCAATGCAATTCGCTATTCGATTCAAATCTCGTTGTTCTAGAGTGGCAATGTGGCAATGTTCTATATTAGCTTGCATGTAATCAGTAACAATGTCAATATGCATTTTGAAACGAATAAAAATATATGATTACGTGCGTAATTAGCAGACATGCATTCTCTGATTGTATGCTCTCTAGCTTCCAAGAAGAAAAATACATTACTGCATATTCAAATGTGGTATGCTAAGGAAGGGGAATGCAAACGCTGAGGGACACGGTGCTTGCATGACATGATTCATAAATACGTTCAGAGCCAGCAGCGAGAAAGTTCACAGGCGTATGTGCATGCATGTATTGTTGTTATATGTCCTTCTGGTACCATTCATTCTAAAAGATGAGAGCGGAAAACTTGTCAGGCAAATCCAGCTATACTCGATAAACTCTTGATGATTCTCTAACAATTAATAATAAGTGGAAACAAAACCTATAGCGAACAGCTAGCAGATGGTTTACCCAGAGGAGGCAAATTGCTTGAACACCTGATTAGAGAAGTATATGCTGAAGATGCTAGTTAAAGGGATTGAAGCCTGGTCCGAGATTACCAATAGATACGACCATGCTGCATATATATCTGCATGCTAAGCAAAATGGGCTTTGCCTGCTGTGGCGACCTTGAACCAGGCAACAACCCCCTTAACCGAACCTTCAACTTGGTAAGCTGCTCTCTCTCTCTCCTGAAACACAAGACTAGCTGGAGTGCTGGACTCACCAGGAGATAAAAGAAAAGCTAGGCGTCATGGGTGGAGCTATGCGATGGAGGAGAGCCGAGAAGACAAATAGAGAATGAAGAAGCTTCAAGGAGTAGCACAAGGGCTGGGGTTCATGAAGTGATGAAGGGGCAGCTTAGGGCAGGGGTTCTTGAAGGGCGGTGTCCAGGGTTGGATGGCACTGAATAGCCATTTATTGGGAGGCGCGCTTACCAGACACAGGAAGTGAGTGTGGATAAACCATACTAGTATATTTGTCCATGCTAACGCTACGGGTTATATTAAGTCCAAATTTAATTCTACCAAATTTAAAATACTTCATTAAGATTTAGTCAAAAGCATAATTATGTGGCTCCAAAACAAAAATTAGAGCAATGCAAGTTCAAAAGGCATCGATGTATTTCAATCTCATTTCATAAAAATTCATATATGACAAAAATTGCTGAAATATATTATCCTCCCTCCCAAGCAAAATTGTTAATCTTTATGTTATGAAATTTGTTGTCACAAATACTTCTTAGTTGAGAAAATTAAATGAGTGAATATTAGGATATGAATATTCGATAAAAGGGATGGAAGACCTTCTTCTTTTTCCTTGCCCTACTCACACCTTCCATTGACGGCCCCGGCAGCGTCGTAGTCGGGGGGCAAGTGCAGCCGGAGGGCCTCGTGCAGGCGAGGATCATCCATAGCCATCGTGAGCGAACAAGCCGGCCCGGCCACCTCCACCAGCGACGCGCTGATCTGACCGCTAACCTCGTGCGCACGAGTGGATCTGGTCATACTAAACCTAAAGTTAATTATATCTAATTTGAAGTCAAGTCATTCATTATGATTCAATCAAAAATATATATTTTAGAGCAGTGTCATCAATGGTAGCTACAACAACATATAAAAACATATTTCCGTGGCTCCAAAAAAATGTAGTGATGCACGTTCAAACAACATATATGTACTTTTACCGTAAAAGTTAGAATTCAATCTTGTTTTATAAAAAAAATATAATGAAAAAAAGCATTGAATTTACTATTCTCATTTTTTAAAATGGAGGGAATGCCAACCATTGAAACAAAAGACACCTATAGGATATGTATGCATCTAATATTTGAGCAATCAAAATATAATTTTTTATGACTTCTCATGGTTTGTACAACATATTCCCTTCCCCACCCGCTTGTACAAAAGACATATTTTCAAATTAGTTTGGTGCTCTTCATTTTATTATAGACGCATGAGTTTTGTTTTGGTCTTGGTGGGAGTTTAACTCCTTAAATTTCCTCCTTTGTCACAATAAGAGAACAAAAAAAATCCCTTTTGCATTGTAAGCAGGCAAACATGCCCAACATACTGCATCAGTAATATTTACTAAACAAGAGCAATACTGACATCACTTGGTCTTTCCCATTGTGAAAAATACCATATAAGATTAACAACCATAAAGAGAACACATAACTACAGGTATTTATTACCCATTTTTAGCATGAGAGGTGAAAATATAATCATGTGAAAACAACAAAATTACAAGAGTTTTACACATGCACACAACAGCTTTAGAAAAAAAATTAAAAGCCAGCACCTCTGAACATTCAACATCTCCCAAGTAAGGCTCAAACTGATCCTAATATAAAAAAAATAACCCACATGGTAAGAAAATAAACCAAGCCTAATCTTGAAACTGAAGTAGCAAAGCAAGCACATGCTAACTACCTGCAAATTATCTGAATTGACCATCATTGTCCCTGATACTGAACAGCACACAGTACATGGCGGCAACTCAGAATTTGTTTCAAGAAACACCCTAGGTCCCCGTGGAGAGAGCGCAACAATGCCTCTCTGACAACGAATGATGTGATGATGACCTAGCTGGGTGATACGGAATGCGGACCTCATCTGATTGGACGAGGAGGACACCGGACAACAAACCGACCCCCTTTTACCTTGCTTGAATCAGAGACGACATCCCCAAGCGCTGGCCCGATTGGATCATCGTGTGGGCCTTGGCGAAATCTGAGTCACAGCAGAAGCAGTGCTTCTCATCGGTACCCAATGTTCACCTACAACACAGTGAGTTAAATCAGAAAATGTAGGTCACAGGAAAAGGACAAAAAATCCTCAAGAAGAAATCAGCCAGTTACCTCATAAGCATTGATGTCTGAGAAGAGAACCTGCAACTAAACCAGAATTAAAATTAATTTACTCATGAAATTCTCGGAAACACAAACACAAACATACACACCTCTGGCAGAAACAGAGAGGGGCCTTACAATTTGATATTGCTGACGTTGTGGGTGACATTCCCTCGGCGAATGTGAGTGGTGGTGCGTCGCTGCACACCCTCATGCAGAACTACTCAAATAATTAGCATATAAAGTCATAAAGCAAGCAAAATTGTTAATCTTCATAGTATATAATTTACTAAATCACAAGAGAAAAAAATCCAGTCCAGTAAATTTTAAGCAAGAGAAGTCATAAAAGACACCTTGCAACTGTGTCATCCATCTTATCACTATTTTTTTATTGTTCAATATTGATATTTAATTACCACACAACATTATTTCTACTATTTAATTAAACTACTGAATGGTAAATTATAGAATCACCCAAACAAAGGTTCAGTGCGAGTTTCCAATCAACTAAGCCTAACACCTGGACATAGAACAGAAGCATGTATACCTGATGAAGAGCACTCTAAAATAACGAATCAAAATGGTGATCAAATATTCCCCCTGAAATCAGTAACAATAATGGTTGTGCCGCCATATGGAAACTGGACGACGACCATATGAAAAATAAAAAAATGCCCATGAAAATGGAAGCACTAACTGCATGTCAAATTAATGCTTTCTTGAAGCAAGAAAATTGAATGAAATGTATTTGTTCATATGCAAATATCATGACTAATTTTTTAATTTGCTTGATTTTTTTTTAATTTACTGACTGGTGAGCAGTTTCAGAAACAATAGAAGAGTACTTTCCATTGAGTAATGAGGTCAAATCTTATCAAAATCAAATGTGAAAAATTCATTAAACGATTTAAAGGTTGCAACATTTGATTTTTTTTAATTTACTGACTGGTGAGCAGTTTCAGAAACAATAGAAGAGTACTTTCCATTGAGTAATGAGGTCAAATCTTATCAAAATCAAAATTGAAAATTTCATTAAACGATTTAAAGGTTGCAACATTCAGAGCTTAAAACAAAAGACCTTTTTCATTCAGAACTTGTGGGAGGCAAGATAGTCAGCCACACAACATGCTACAATGTGTCTCCATCTAAAAGTTAAAATATTTTGAATACAATAATCTCGTGTCATATCACTGCATTTAGAAAATCGTTCATAGATCGACTTGGTAGTTATTTTTCAGATTTCAAATATTTGGCTTCCTCCTAGGCATAGAATGAGTAGTAAACAGCGGACACGAAGAATTTCAGAGACTATGTTCCACGCTAGCTGGGCGTCGCCGGCAGCATGAAGTGTGCACGAAAGCAACTCCCCGGATGCCATTACCATCTCCATCGCACCTCATCTACATATATAAATCAGCGTTACATTGTATGCATTGCAACAAATAAAGATTTGACCGTCTTCTCGCTCTTTCTCGTTTCAAAATACGGATGAACTGGAACTGGTCCATGTCGTCCATGCATTGGATTAATTCGACCCAGCATCCAATGGATGTTCGATCAGATGGGGGCGTTTGGGGATCATGAACAATAGGCCCTCGAGGATTATGAACAATAGGGAGGGAGGGAAAACCTGGACCGGCGGCGCGGCGAAGAGGAAGTAGAGGCAGCGAGGATCGTTGATCAGATCGGCGCCATCGTCGTCGTGTGCTTCGGCCAACGTCGTCAAGGACGAGCGGAGGTGAGGTGAGGGCAGCACGCAACCTTCGGTATGGTGTCGGCCAACGTCGAGGACGAGCGGCGATGAGATGAAGGCGGCACGCAACCTTCGGTGTACGTGGCGTCGGCCAACGTCGAGGACGAGCGGCGACAATGTGAGGGCGGCGTTTGTGTGCATCGGCTAGCGTCGACGATGAGCAAACAAGGGGCAAGTGCTGAGGGCTGGGCACGATGGTACGTGTGGTAATCATGGGATGGAATAACCACGTGATTGGCGCTGATGACGACATTGATTGCATGAATGATCACGTACATGATTGGCGCTAATGGCTTTGTTTCCAATTTTGATTTCGCACGGGAGGCAGGCAGATGGGGGTGCGTTACTCGCGGGGGTGTGGGCGTGGGATGAGAGGTGGGTGACAAGGAGGGTGGAAAGACCGGATGTGGGATCAGGGGGTGAGATCCAAGCTTCCCACTCTTTTAGAAGTTTTCAATTATAGTAAAGATGTTACAAAAAAAATGTTTTATAAATTGCCATTGCAGCAAATAGTGAACGAATGAGAAAGTTTGTAGGTGTGGTGAGGTCTCTAGGATAGTCCACTATGCGGAACCTTACATCTTTATATTTGACAAAATTTTCATTTAAAATTACTTAGATGCCTAAACAATTATTATCCAAAGTTTTGGCCAACAAAATTAAGCAGTGAAGTAAAAGGTTAGGTAGTAAGAAGAAGAGAATTGTGAAAGGACGACAGAGGTCGTGGGTTTAAATCGTGAAAGCTGCTTGTGCGTGTATATATTTTGGTGAAAAACATTGGGATGACAAGGAGGATTGTGAGAGTAAAGGAGTGACTCGGATATCTATATATAAGGGCGTCCGCAATCGGCTGATTAAATCGACAGCTGACGTGGTGAGGTTAATAGCCTGGCCCACACATCAAAATTAATCAAGTGCCTTTTTTTTCTCTGCCGCATGCATGCGATTGGCCGTTTGAATAAAAAAATAACCTGCATGCGCTTTGGCCGGCTCCGCGCTAGCGGCAAACAAATCGCCAGTCGATTGTTTTTTTTCTCGGGAAGTCGCGTCCACGTCAGTACAAGCCTCCGTCCGAGCCTAGTCAGCTGGCTATTTCGAGTGCCGTTGCGGACGCCCTAAACATTGGGATGACAAGGAGGATTGTGAGAGTAAAGGAATGACTCGGATATCTATATATCCATATATCCTTGCTGATAATACGTACTAAGGCACGTTCGTGAAAAATATATCCTTGCTAATGAACTTGGAGTTAGTGGTGAGACTTGAGCGTGCCGTGCCGGTGTGGTACGGCTCTCTCCTCCTTCATGCAGCTCCATATCGTAACCTCTAGGCACGCAAGGCACATGTTGGGCGGTCTGGCACGATAAGTCTTTGCTTCGGCCTAAGCATGACCCATAGCACGCCGGCACACCTTTGGGTCATACTGGTCCAAACATGACCCTCAAAATATCTTTGCTAGTTTTCTTTATCTGCTTATATATGTTGTATATAACATTTTTTAAGAAAGTTTCAATAATTTTTATAACCCGGTGAAAAATTAGATGATTGGTATTATGGCAAATACTAGGACATTGCATTGTAATGTTGTAGATGTGCTTGCATACCATTTTTGTACCGTGTCGACCCAAGCACAGCCTAAAATATGGGTCGGGATGTGCAACTCGTCGTGCCAAGACCATAGGAATGGCAAGGTTTGTGTCGTGTTGTCACGACCCAAAATAATTCACGTCAGACCGACTCCAACAGCTCATGCAAAAGAGGATGCAAACCCAAAAAAAGGTCGTGCACAGTGTTTTAGCCCAAGAAAACCGGCTCCAACAGCAGATGCAAATAGAATAGACATTTTGCGTAGGACGTCGTTCGGGACGCTTATTTGCGTCGTCTTTTTCCAATACGCAAAGTCTTGGATGCCGGTAGTGGTGGGCCCAGATCGAGGATGCCGCCCTTGCAGGGAGGAAGACGACGGAGCGAGCGACGCCCGGACGGGGCGCAGCCTTACCGCCGGCGCCGAGTCCGCCCACGGTGGTCGAGGTGTGGCGGCCGGACGCGAGCACCCCACTCGCCGAGGTCCTGACGCGAGCGCCCCGCCCGCTCGCCGAGTCCACCCACGGTCGGCGAGGTGCTGGCTGTGCGCGCCGCCGGGGACGAGCAGCCTCATGGCGCCGCTACCGCGGGCGTCGGGGCGCTTCCCTGTGCGCGCTCGCGGCGAGGCGACACGGAGGAGAGAGGAAGGGGGCCGGGAACTGGAACTCAAGAAAAGCGGTGCCCCCAACGGCGGTGCGGCCTGGCTAGCGAGCTCAGCATCCTCACAACGCTAGATCTCCACCACCGTCGCCGGCCCCGAGCCCTGCCTTGGTCGACCGCCGTGGCTCAGTAGGTGCTCACCGTCGTCGCTTGGATCTGGTGGGGAGGCCCTCCCCACAGCTCGACGGTGGTGCCGGCGTAGTTGACGATGGGTTTCGTGGATGGGTTTCGTGCTTGTGCCTTTGCCGTTGGAGAAGACGATTTTTTGGGTCGCAATCCATTCACTGTGTATGACCCAAAACTAGGAATAGGTCTCCTTTATGTGTTGCCGCTGTTGGAGTCAGTCTCATGTCATGCTTTTGGGCCATGCAAAAAAAATCATGTAATGGTTCATTCTCAAATAGCACGACCCAAGTCCTAGCTCTGCTTGGAGTATATCATCTATTTGGATGGTCTATAAAGCGGGATAGGAAGCATCGATCAACATCTTTTAGTTAACCTTTGCATAGAACACAAAGTGCATGGGGGGCTTACCACATCCACCGTCGGATCCACACCTCGCTCTTGTCACCTCAAAGGACACATAACATGCGGGTCTTGCCACATTGGCCGCTAGA
Organism: Microstegium vimineum; assembly: GCA_022036555.1. Lineage (NCBI taxonomy): Eukaryota > Viridiplantae > Streptophyta > Magnoliopsida > Poales > Poaceae > Microstegium > Microstegium vimineum. The sequence continues at coordinate 49,997,202 of CM039119.1, read as the reverse complement.
TTCCATGTCATAGATTTATTTCCTATATTGCCATCAAGAGGATGTGCAATACCATCCCACAACTCAAATAAGATCGCTTCCAATAGCCAAACAACCACCAAAACGGTGATTGAAGCACATGGCCTTTACCCCATGCACTAGCATGCCACCATGATGCTTGAATCATCTTCCAATGATGCCCCCACTAGAATAAACCTGTCCATGCAGAGCTACCTGTCACTATCCGTTGCAACCCTAGTAGCCTCGTGTTGTCATTGATACAAGTGTCATCTCTCGACATAGTCCCATGTTGCGTTGGCCACTGCCATGTAGAGCCAGTCATAGCACCCCTCTACTAGCAGCCACCTCGATAAGCACACTATAACCTTGGTTGCTTGCCTAGATGTCCATTGTCGATTCCACCAACACTTGTGTGTAGCCACCAGAGGTGTTATTGAGTCTTCATGCCATTGGACAAATGGATGGTCTCCACACTCTTGTGCCACTATCTAGTCTACACCACATTCAGTGTAGAATCAATCACCAAACACTAACATCAATTACCTCTACAACCCTCACATGTTGTTGATGCATGCATGGATGACCCTTCACCATGGCTGAGCTATTAGCTTGCTACAACCATACACCATCCAACACCCGCCTGCTATGACTTCAAGGCCACATTCCCACTTGACATCATGCATGGTTATTGCCACTACAACACGCGGGGTCGTTGCCCAAGGACAATTCCTTCATTGTAGCCACCAAGGTCAATCGATGTCCTACCGCACTCGAGCTGACACCATCACAATTAGGTATGGTATGGTAGATTATTTGAACACCAACTCGCTAGACCTCTTCACCTAGCGGATTAGCAGGGTGGATCTCAACCACCATGCTACTACCATCTCAAAGGACCTTTATGTCACCTAGAAGGAGAGATGAATAAGCATTTCTAAAAATTAACAATAAAAAAAGTTTAGAGCATTCACAGGGTGTAGAACTCTTGTGCAATTTCGTGGAACATCCGCACAAAACAGAATAACACATGGAGTTTACTACACTAGAGAATTCAAGCTCAAACCAAACTTTTAGATGTCTTTGGAGATATCTAGTAGGAAGTCCATGAAGTACCTACACTCAGAAACAGACACAACCAAGTATATCAAGTGGAAAACAAATATTACAATTCAAAACAAAAGAGATAGGTGATTTATTTCACCTAAATTTGGATCCTACTTGAACCCTACATCCCTATTGAGGTGGTGACGAGCAACTTACAAAGGTTGAGCTCATTCTAGGTCCCTCTCGACCAGTTTCTGAAAGGATCTAGATGGCTATAGAGTGGGTGAAAATACTATAAAAAATTCTCCTACAAAACATAAAACTTAGGCAAATTGATTACAATAAAGGCGATCCTAATAACAACTATTTTCACCTACACATCCACAAAGCAAGTCTCCTAAACAATTTTAGTAGCAAGAGTTAAAAACTACTAGAGCACTTGAACCACACAAGGGGCTAGCAATTAATCCTAGTCGAGCTAAGAAATAAAACAACTAAACTAGCTAATCTACTTAGCTAAAATGATACTACTACAACTAGCTACATAAGAAACAACAACTACACAAGCTTAAGGATAAAAAGTAAAGCACAAGTATAGTAATGCAAACTACCAAGGTAAGAGGGAGACAAAGATTTTGGGTGCTTGCCAAAAACATGCATCCCCATTAAGGCAAGACTTTTGGTGATTTCTCTATGCTCTAAGCAAGCAATCCAAGCTTGACCCTCCATGTGGGTGTTGCAAGAAGCCAATCAACCAAGAGAGGTCCATCAAGTCTCAAGCATTCCATTAGAGTCACCCTTTGTAATCTCCCATGGGGTAAGCACAAGATTGCTAACAGACAACTAGATAGGAGTCACCCAATAATCACAACAAGGTGCTCAATTATCCAAATCTACTCCAAGTCATCTAGGTAGAGGCAACCACCAAGAGTAACAAGAAACCCACAACACAATGATGAACTAGTGCCACTAGATGCAAAGTCTCTAACCAAATGCACTAGATCTCAACTAATCCCATTTTGGATTAAATCTCAAGCAAACAAGTGATAGTGAATTGTTATTGAGCTCTCCAAATGTGTGTGTATCAGTTAGAATGCCAAGAGACAAGGGCCGAGCACATATTTATTTAGAAGCCCCACTCAAGAACTAGTAATTATTTACCGTCGATGGGTTGTTTATGGGTTCTCTAGCCACTAGAAAACGCCCCACCAAAACGGTTATGAACATCCAACTGTCCAGATCAACACAAATTTGACCATTGGAGACTGCTATCTCCAATGCCCACTGGGAAAGCACCATCAGAGATTTTTTGTGGCTTCCCATAGCCTCAACCATAACAACTATCCATTGGAAAACGGATCGGATTCGAACATATATCACTAATATTATATTTGTTTTTGTATTTTTGTCTAGATTCGGATTCGAATACGGATAGCTTCAACCATGTCAGATAGGATATGATTCGATATTGGCATCGTAAATATGCGATTTGAGTATTCGGATACGGACTCGATATCAGATGTTGAATATCTGGAAGTGCATACGGACTAATCTAAACCCCTTTAAATGGATTCAATCTTGAATATGGTAGGAAAATATTTGTACCATTTTCACCCCTACTTACTACTTAGCATACTTAATCATTAGCACATATGCCTTTTCTTAGTGGCTCCCCCCACCAAGGGCACTAGAGAATCCGGTGAGGACAATAAATATGCACTAAGTTTTCAAATACACTAACTCTAAACGTTTTCCAACTTGAACACCTTCACCTTAGGCACTAAGTTAGCTTTTCAAAAAGACTTTCAAAAACATTTTCACTTCCTTCCTCACCACATCACTAGATCCAATGCATATTCAATGTTAGTTCAACCTAGTGGCAATAGATAAATGCCATTGCTTTAGAGTTCAACTTCAAATAGTACGGCTATCTATACTAAACCGGACAATACAATCCAAACCTCGACCGGCAAAATGAAAACCCCTAGCATATACCTTTTCCTTTGATCTTATTTTTATCTCCTTGCCTTCTCCATGCATGAGCCTTTGCTTCATACGACATGTTCTCCAAAACCACCATCTCATAGCCTTGCTCGTCATCATCAATTGGATCAACCCTAGCTCATTCTTGACTCATGGAAGGCATTAATCCACTAGTTGTCACTCAAATACCAAAATCAAACTTGGGGCTTTTACTTTCCTTTTCTCAACTAGTTCATCTTTTCCCTTTTGGGGCAAGATTGCAACCCTCACAAAAATTTCACATGGCTTACCAAAAGCACGGGAGCTCAGAGAGTGATGCATAACTGTTGTGAGGCTTCATATCTAAGTGATATTTTTCCTTCCAAGGGCAAGATCGTAGCCCTCACAAAATTTCACATCACTTACCACAAGCACGGGAGCTCATTGAGTGACGACTAACTATCTAGGCTCCATCTCTAAGAGTAACAAATGCTATCCATACCAACTAGATTGAAACCACCTTATCTCCATCCTCTGAGTAAATAAACCTTGAGCATGTAACTTGAACCATTTCAACACATGCAATGGAATGCTTACATTATCCATGTCCAAATATTGTCCATCACAATTACATGAATTAAAACACCTTCATTTGATTCTATGGCATCCCATCATATATGTGCTTTGCCATCATAATGAGACCATTCCATTTGCATGACCATGTCTCTTTCTACTTTTGCACCTTGGCTTGATATTTCTTCACAATACCATTACTCTTGATAATTCCCTTCATCATGCTTACAACTTGATCAATATCAATGCATAATGATATTCAAAATCTTTATCCATAGAAATAAACCACATGACAATCTTATATCTAACATATTATCTTCTTTGACCTTTGTTTTACATTTCTTCACTTACTTCTGGGGACTAGTCTAATTCTTAATTAGCAATCTAATCTTGAATAATATGCACTCTTGATGATCCACTCTTCAATACTTGATCAATACAAATCAATTATCAGTCTCTTCTTGTTCATGCAAAGCAAGCTATTATTAACACTAAATCATATTCATTACTCTTCTCTTTTTGCCTTGTCGAGCAAGCTTGCTTTTTCTTCACTTAAGATAGGACATGATTTTAGTATGATTGTTGGCAATGAAACATATTCATAGAATCATCGAACTCATTTATCCTTTAGTTGTATTGTTATTCAACCACCAAAACCAACTAGGGGGCTAGATACACTTTTGCCATCATAGATTCATCACAGCATTGGTTGATTCTTCTAGTTTTTCTACCGCTATTGTGGCCAATATCTAGGCATGAGTTCAGTGGACCCCCTCCCCTGATGAGGAACTAGTTTGACACACCATTACTAGTTTATCACATTCACCAACATTGGCGAACTCAAGCACAAGGACAATACAAGCACTCTCCCAAGGGAGCCCAATGACAAGGGCCATGTTGTCGCTGTCCTCGCAGGCCTTCGGTAGCTTGCTCAGGCAATAACGAGCCAAAAGAATGAGACGATGGTGGCGAGTTGGTGCTCCTAGAACTAAGCGATGCCAAGGCCTATATGTTGTTTTTTCCACAATATGAATGTAGTTGCGTACCTTCATAAAGCTTGTAGATGATTGTAACACCCTAAGACCACACAACCCTAGGATACTACCATACAACCCTACAAAGTTGTCAAACTATTAACTTTCGCAACTCCTACACAAAAGATGAATGTAAACAAAAGAAGAAACATATAAATAATAAGTAGGTATACTTGGTACAACAAGCAAACTATACAAGTGAAAGGGATACTCATGATTGTTATTTTTAAATATAATATATAAAATCTACTATATTAGTTATTTCATAGTTATACAACTATTATGTGATGATACAAGAGTGCAAGTGGTGTTGCTAATCACATTCCCTTCATGTCAGCATTTCATCATTAATCACCTAGAAGAGAAAAAGGGGTGAGAAAAACTCAGCAAGCAACGACGGTGCACATGTTGAGTTATTAAATTTGAAAGCCATATGATCATCCATAATGATAAGAAAAATAATGAACAAATAAATTGTACAGCTCCATATTGTAGCGACATTCAAACATTATCATAGGACTAGAGTATCCCATCATCCAGGTATTGATATTCTCCAAAACATCAAGTAAAATGATGTATGCATTATATGATGCAACTCCATTGAGGTTTTTATGTTAGACGGTACCAATCTCTCAAGCAACTTCATATACCGGTACGATGGCGGATCGACCTTTATCTCCATATAAAATGCATATGTATGCATATGAATGGTACATGGATATATAACTCCTAAATGCACAAACAGAGCATCCACCCACAATGGCCATCATTTTAAGTAACAAGAGGCGTCCAATGTAATGAATAAATAAATAAATAAATAAGGTATAATTAGGCAATCACAACAATAATCCATAATATTATTCTTGGCAGGGAGTGATCGATTAATTTTAATGAGGATTGAAGAAATAAATATAAATATAGCATTAGCCACACCCTTACGTTGCTTGCTTTTTTAGAAAAGAACCGAACCACGATGAGCACACCTAAAAACAATTAGGGGCCTCATCTCCTGATAAATATATTTGGAAGCACTCAATATAATATTTATACTGTGTAAAATAATAATAATTACATGATCATAAGCTCATTATGTCATTTCACTCTCACAGAATCTCCTAATAAAAAAAAGGCATTACAAGACATTGCTCACACTAATCTATCTAACACAGAGTATTTGAGTTGTCATTTTCATAACTATTTTTATTCGACAGCAAAAGCAATGATCGAGCACAGTATAAACATCTATGCAAAATTCTCTAAAACTTCCGCATTCACCACAAAATGTAATTCTGCATTTCCACCTACTATTTTTAATATGGGCCACAAAATAGTCACTCACATCTGAAGCGGTATGCAAACAGCACGACTTTGAAATTCATATATTTTAGTTTATTCCATCGAATCTAGTATTTAAATACTCTGTGGAATTATACTGAAATTTCCTAAAACCAAGGCCTGTTTGGATCCCTACCTCTAAACTTTAGAGCACTTTAGCTCACTTTTAATGTCTAATGCTCTAATGTGAGGTGGGCTAAAGTTTAGAGCTAATTTTAGACCACCTGTTTGAAGCTTTAACTATAAAGTTTAGAACTCTAAAGTTTCGAGGGGATGATCCAGTATATAGCCTACTGAAATTCGGCCTAGAAGGGCCCCAAACAAACATTTGGATCATCTTCAAATACTGGTGACATCTGCAGTTTAAAACTCTACAGACCTGACGAGATAGCCCTAAAACTGGACCTAAACTTGCATTGGACATGGTGGAAAGAGGACTGATTTTATTTATTACCTACACAGGATAAGGACCTCATACCTCTCAACCCATCGACAATTTGCATCCTTGCGCGTGTAAAACTCAGATCTGCATCCAGTAGCAGAGACATTCAGCACCAGCAGGTGCTCCTTTCCCTTGCCATGAGTTGGATGGAAGGATTACAGAGATGAACGTGTGCCCTAGATCCAACAAGAAGATGCGCGCTGCCTGGCCTCCTGGTTCTCTCGGTGTGTATATGGTGGGAGAGAAAAGGAAGTGCTACCATATGTGGTCTACTGTTATTGCTGTTGAGAAATTGTTGAGAAATAATAACCCTACGGATAATTATGGGTTCATACCAAATGTATCCCTCAAAGATTAAGACTATATAAAGGAACTTGTACCCATCTATAATGAGAAGAGAATACAAGTTCCACAATATTGGGTCTCGTATGTTCATCTATTGTGCTATTGGAAAGGGAGACGGGAGATCATCTACAACTTCTGCATGTCTTTTTCTTGGGATTGGGAAGGGGAAAACGGATCTGACGATCCGTGCATAGGCCGATTCTTAACACGTTATCAGCAGCTCTTCCAACTGGGTGAGTCGTTCACAATTTGTCTGCCATTGAATCAAGATCTATTTGATTTCCTAATCATAGATTATTTTTTTCCAACTCGCTCGGTGTCATCTTGATTCGGCAACATGGGAGCGTTGACGCCGACGACTAGTGTTGGACGTCCTCGCTGACAGGAGCTCGTGCGAGCGGTCGTGGATACGATCTGCTGGTCGCTGGCGCAACTGATCCCTACATCTACCGAGCTGTTTGGTTCACCTACCGGTAAGGCAAACGTTAAGGGAAATAGATTGCGGTGGGGATTACAATGCGTTACTGTTTACTTAATTTGTTTGGTTGCACACGGTAAAGGCATCCAATACCGTTACAATGTTTGGTACACTACTGCCGTATTAGAATCCATTTTCTATATTTCAATACTAGCAGCCTGTCATTAATCTAACAGGTTGTCCAATGCAATACAAGAATCCATGCTTATCATAGAATCATAACAAGTAAAAACAGACATCAAAGAACTCAAATGCAAGAATATATCTTGATAATAATTAAAGAGCACCAAAAATACATAAATTTGAAACTAGTAACCATGCCATCATTACAACAACAATTTCAATCCAAATAAAATGGTCATTCCATAATAGAAAAATGACTAATATAGGAGTTTAACGATATTGTGAACCAGCAAGTTTAACACTTGAGGAAAACTTAAGATCCAATAAAATATAATTAAAAGTATAGTACAATTTAGCACTTGAGAAATGCTACAATGAAAGATAGCCAGCATTATCAATCTCTTCTTCCATCTTCCAGTCTTGAATGAATATGCAAATCCTAGCTTTCTCCACCTTCTATTCTTCCTTCTCTCCTCCTCTACAAAAAAGATCAAGTTTATAAAGATAGTAATGCTAGACACATGATGAATACTTGTTTCTAAAAAAACAAGACTGTTAGCTCTCTTGAAGCACAGTTAGCTCAAGACTTTGTTTCTAAAAAAACAGCATTATCAATCTTTTTCTTGAAGCACAGTTAGCTCTCTTACACAGAGTGTTGCAACATAATGTTAGCAAATTTATCTTGTTTTGGCTTGACATATTAGCAAAGCATCCGATCAGAGATTAATCTTATGCCGCTAAGCATAGCATGGAGACAGAAATATCTGGACAGGATATATATTTCTATGTTACCTGACTCAACAGCTAGCTGCATCTGGTACCACTAGACCCAAAATAATATCAGGACAAAAAACATGATGGAAGCAGAATTCAGTGCAATTGGTACCACTAGACCCACCTAGAATCAGAATTCCGTGCACCACTTCACTCCATCTGAGCCAGCCCTGAAGAAGACGATGCCAAGGAAGCACTTTGACTGTTGATGATGCCAAGGAAGCACTTTGACTATTGAGATGCAGTTGTAGACCCACTGCAACCTCAGTGAGGAGAGGGCATCAAGCATCAGAAAATGTAAGATTTGCGCAACTGCTGTGTCGGGTTGGAAAACCATGAAACTGAAGCTATGGTCGACTAAGAAAAACTACAGCTATCAATCCATTTTCTTCAGAAGAAAGAACAGAGAGCAGAACAAGGGAACATAGTAGCAGCACAAAACCTGATGCGGGCTTGATGCAATACTACACAGAACTAAGCAGGGAAAACTGTGAACTTTCTGAACCTAAAAAACAGAGTTATCAAAGGATAGATACACTAAACTGCTGCTACTAGCAATATATAAATGCAGCACCGATGACTGCAAGTCTGCAAGTGAACTCAAACTCAAAAACATGGAAACTACAGTAGATTGCATACTGCCAAACATGGAAACTACAGTAAATTGCATACTGCCAAACAAAAATGTCTGAATGAAGAAATTCCGGTAAAGCCAAGCTCAAAATAAAAGAAAAGACAAGAGACCTTGCTGATGTCATAAAAGATTCTGAAGACGTACTATTTCAGAGACTGTACAGTACGCAGACAGAACAACACATAAATTCATCAAAATGAATTCATCAGTAGCAATAGAAAGGGTAAACGACTTGCTGCAACTTCCAGTATGAATTGGAGGTTAACAACAATGATATGCAGTCCCTTTGAAAACGGTCAATGCACCAGGTGCTCTCTAAAAACAATGCCACCGGTGCAACTGTGCTGCCAATTTTAGAACCAAAATTTGTAAATAATTGAAATCAAAGCTATTTGTCAAAATAATAGACTTAAACAATAAATCAACCTTTTATACATGGTTTAAATTTATTTGGATTGCACTAAATATTCACCACTATACATACATTGTTTTTCATTTACTGGATTATATCATATTCTTTTAAGCTGAAATATTGTGGTTCCAATCACAAATTACTACGACTACTGAGTGCTGACTGTACACTCACGCCAAACATTTAGCAGGTCTTGCTGTGCTTCATATTTTAGGAATCTGAATAGTGATTAGCATTATGGGATTTCAGGGAAACTCTTACTGAACCAACCTGTTTTATTTAGGTGATGGGTCTGAGCTCCAGAATGCTCTTAAGGAGTGGACTGGACAGAGGACTGTCCCAAATGTCTTCATCAATGGAAGCATATTGGTGGCTTCGATGGTGAGCCTCCTTCTACAACTGCGCAACAGTGCATATAATCAACATCTTTGTGAATCCCTCTCTACGATTACCAGATTACTGACAACCCATAATTTGATATGTGCAAGACTTTGCAACATGTACACTTGCTAAGGTCATCTCTCTGAAAGCCTGAAGTTACCTGGCATGCTAATCTGTTCTATGGCAGATACTATGACACTTATCAATGGATGAGCAGAAATATATGGAGTGGCAAATAGAAGTATGAGACTGTACAAATTAAATCAAAATTTTTATTTAGATAATTGAATGGATGAGCAGAAATATCAGTTTCATGAACCGTATCATTTGTATGGAATGGATCTGCTAGCTAGTCACTCAAATACAATTACATCAAGGCATCAGTGGTGACATGGAATTGACCGTATGCATTAGATACTTTAGCTTTGTTGACACAACAAAAATATCTCCAATTTTATTCAACGTTCACAGCACCCAGACTCGGATCCTACTTTTGCAATACAAGTGCATGAAAAAAATGAGAATTTGAGAAAGATGGGAGGAAGGCAACCACGATATCATACCTAGGGCAGGTAGAACATCACCCAGAGTCGGCGGTGAAGGGCCTTGCTGTTGCTGCGTCCCACGTCCTCTTCTCCTGTGTGCAAGGATCTTGAGCCTAGAAGAAAAAAAATTATCCAGGATTAAGAAAAAAAATCGCACTGGTGCACGGAGAGAAGAGAGAGGAGAGGGGGGAGAGGAGAGGCGGAGCGTTAGAGAGAGCTCACCGGCAAGCGCGCCCTCTTCTCCGTCAACAATCTTCGACCTCACGAAAAAACGCCATCTAGGGTTAAATCGCGCTAGTACACGAGGAGAAGAGAGAGGAAAGGGGATAGAGAGAGGAGAGGTGGAGCTCTACAGCTCATCGACGAGCGCTGCGAGGTTGTGGTCGTCGCCGCCGCCGCCACTCAGAAAGATACCGCGGGGGAGAGGAAGCTGAGACGGAGCCGGTCACGTAATGAGATACAGGCCGGGATGGGGCGGTATCGCAGTTCAATGGAGTGTTATCCTATTGCCCGTTAAGTTATAACGGGCCGGGCTGGACCAAACAACTGTATCGTTATTCAATTGCGTACGTAATCGGATGCCGTTACATTTTGGCGATCCAAACAGCTTGTACGTTAATCCAGCGGACTACACGAAGGAGTCTTGGTTTGCACTCCGGAGGCCGATCGTTATGGGCTTAATTAGCCCTATGTGACGTTTTTTATTTATTGATGATTTATGGATCTTGAAATTTGATGCTAATCCTGATTCAATCTCTGTTTTTCCAACTGGATTTGAGTGCTGCTCACGGACATCGGTTTCTCATTGGCTGCTATGACCGATGCCACGGGCAGCCGCGGCGGGGAGGCGATGTGACCACGGCGGACGTGCGCGTGAAATCAACAAGTACTACATACGTGGATGCGATCTGTATCGTCCATGTTCGCTTGAAAGAACGAAGGGCAGGACGTCAGGTCATGGTCATTGTTATAGCTCTGCTACGTCTCTTCGTCACTGAGATGGCCACGATCTTCGAGCGCCGCCTACAATCCAAATGCACATGCGCCATTGCCCTCAGCCACAAGAGCGAGCCAACGTGCTGTGGTGTGGGCCGGTCTCAAATCGTCGTCGCACAGGCAGGTCATGGCCTAGCCTATATGCCCTACGCGGCACGAATTTTTCACGACATCAACGTACCATACATGGTTTGTCAGTCACTCTCTTCGCTATTACTGTTCTACTAGATTTATTATATTATAAATCCTATAGATTTTAATATTTCTAGTAGATCTTCTAAAGACGTACAAGACTAGTAGTTTTTTTATATATAAAAACACCTGATGTGTTCTACTAGTAAATTGTTTGGGTATGCTCTATGAATCACGGTTATGATACTGACATGATAGCTTGTTAGATCTTTGCATGTTATTAGATTTTTCGGTTGTTAAACCGTATTGCCATGCATGTGTTGTTCAAATTTTACTAGATCAATCCTGAAGATTAGATGTATATGCTAGTAGATAATTTTTTTTCTCTTGGACAAACAAGTTGGACATGTCGGATCAAGCTCTACATATTTTTCTTTTAATTGGCATAGCTTGCACCAGGCCTGAAAGGCATATTGCTCTCACTACCGTTGTACTGGAACCACACCGCTCGAAGCGGGACGGCTAAAGCTATCATTGTTCGGCTTGTGCTACTCGCATACCATCATTGAGTGGCCAATATGCACTTGCTCTCCACTACGGTGGTGCAGTCTCGTCGTCGCCTGTTGCGGCAACACTATCTTTCCTCGATATGCTCATATCGTGGTTCAATGCAATCAATCCATCGTGGTGTGGTAATTGTCGTGCATATGATTGGTGCACGTAAATTTAGATGGTTGTGCTGTCATGTAGCTCTTTTATGTGTTTGAAAAGCCCTGAAGGTTTATTTTTATGGCAATATCTTGCTTATAAGTTTGAGCATATGACATATATATATTTTTGCTATTACAAACCTGAAGTTAAATATTATAGCAGAAATATTTATGGTAGTGGTATTTTATGCAAATATTTTATAATTGGACATGATGTGCCTCTTTTAGAGTAATAATTAATTTGAATATTATGTTTTTTCAATCTATAATCTAGAAGCTGAATTTTCTAGGTTTATATGCTTACATGAATTTTGTGTTAAAATAGTTTTAACCCCTTGGAAGTTTTCATATTGATTTGATATTGTCTTTGCAATATTCATATGTATGATTATGTTTTCTATGGGTTATATAATCCCGAAGTATTATTATAAGACCAATATAAATACCCTAGAAAGATAAGCACGTATGCTTAGAAAACCATGGGAAATAAACGAAACATGTATGATTATATAAGATCATCTTTCTCTCTAGCGCTTTCTTTTGCTTTGGTTTATTTACCCGAAGTAACCTGAAGAAAAACCATTGCATAAGACTTGTTGGTATGTTAGACATCTTAATTTAGGATTCATTTTGTAATTTCCGTGGAGGAGAGCTAATACCCTGTCAGGTATAATTTTCAAACATGATTACATAGGATTACAACGCTAGTTGGGTCAACATAAGACCTGAAGTCACCATGTGTGCCCTTGTTTCTCTGCTGCAGAACGAGTATGAGGTGTTATCCTATTTTATGCCTTTAAGCTAATAGATAATACATTCCCTTGGCAACAGGAAGTTGCTATAAAAATATGAAATTGATTAATATTCTGAGATTTTCCTGGTTAGTGCGAAAGCACAATATTTCTTCCCGATGAAGAAAATTCATGTCCTTTCTTGGACTATTGAAGTCCTGAAGTGCACATCGAAACTCAGAATTAGAGGTACCCATAGTCTCTGAAGTGATAGTGGACATCATAGCGGGAAACCATTGTATTATCTATTTGTAATGTAAATCGACTGATATGGGTGGAGTGATTAGTCGATAATATACTAGCTAGAGTCTAGTATACGCCACACCACACCTAATTTATTAAGATCAGCCTGCCAACTACCAGAAGATGGAAAGCAGGAAACAAGTATGAATCTCATGTTACAGTATAGCTTGAAGCTAATTTTTAATTATCGGTTCTGATAGGTATTCTAGGCGCTGAAATGACACATGGATCTTGCCAACTATGTTCTTAAATATATATTTTATCTATAAAAGTTGCGCTATCCGTTGAGAGTAAATCCCAGAAGGATATTGGCCGTTGTTGCTCTTGATAAGCAGTTTTTTTTTGCATAAGTCAATGACTTTGCATTAAAATATTATTTCTCAGACAAATGAAAAATTCTCGGTCTTATCTGTTCTATTTTGCGAGCTTCTTTTCATGCTGAACAATGAATTGATCCAAACTAATATGGAACATGACTATGTTGCAATGAATATAATGATCCAATTTTTCTATATGGTACGAGTAATTGGGTCAAATTTTTTGGCAATAAAAAAAAGTTGGACTATGAAGTAATTCTGCATCCGAAAATCTACTCTGCAACCATGGCTGAATGTCATATTCTTGATATCATACTTATGCACACCAACCTTAACGCGCCTGAAAGCGCAATGACACCATTAATTGTTTCTTTTTTCCATGCATATGACCTGAAAGGTCAATATATATATGTAATGGACAGATTGATTATCAATTATACAACAATTGGTGAGCATAGGTCCCTGAAGGATTGTTATGGTCAGCTTATGGGTTATGTCCATAACTACATGTATTAAGTCAAGAAGGTTGCATATGTATTTGTTGAACTAAGAACTTGCAGAACAAAGGCTTATAATTCACCAGAAGTTGTGAACTTAACAAGAAGTTGAGTATACTCCTCATGTAGAAGGAAATGCATGCAGTATTCATGCAACTACATTAATAAAGTCCAAGCTCACTGCATATATTGACCCCCTAATATTAAAGTGTGTAATATTTCCCAAATGAATCACCACTAAAGCATACCTATCTATACCACTAGAAGTTGGTAAATGGGGATTTTTAGTATGTTATTAAATATCTCGACATTAGGGGGAGATGAATACCCATTTTATGAAATGCCTTGATATTTATGAATCAAAACGTACAAATACAAAAACTCATGTATTTTATAACATGGAGTTATGCCAGTTAATTTTTCTGTGAGGAGGAACTAGATTGTTCAAAATCTAATGCTTCTATCCGAAGTAGATGTGGATATACCCGGGATTAATTTCATATCCACTTGACCTTGACATTTTGATCAAATTATATGGGGACGTCTGCAATTAAGATCTAGAGGCCTAAGTCACAAGCATATGCTCATAAAGCAAATTCACACTATGTGTGATAAAACTCCTCTATTCCTCCTGTAGAGAAATCACCCAGTTGGTGAGTTACCTCCCGATGAGGTTCATCCTGGAGATGAAAATCCTAGCAATGCGCGCGTAATATAAAGCTAGGAATATGGAACAATAATGGATCTATCGTTTTGGGAAATAACGAAGATTGTTATTAAGTCTGGAAAAAAATGTGTCCACACTTGTTTACTTCTATAATTGCTAGATGAGTCTCTTTTATGAGAACCCGGATCCGGAATAAAGTTCATGGCAAGAGTGCTTGAAGCTCTCATATCGGGTCAAATGAAATATGCAATTGAGGTTGAACCAAAAATCGCTAAGTGAATATCTTGAACCTGATGTTCGGATAATCATGGGTCTTAATTGACTAAAGGGTGGTGAAAAGCGATGGTTCAAAAGGTCTTAATAGAGACCAGTTCCGACATAAGTTTTACAAAATATGTTCCGCTATAAATCTGGCTAATGGCATGAATTTAAATATGCAATTATTGGATTCTGAAAATCTATGGAGAGCAACATCAAAATCTCGTACCAATATTATCAACCCTTTAAGATTTTTTCTTGAAGGAATATATGGTTATAGTCTGAATGCACCAAATAAATGAATTCCCTGGAAGGAATAAAGACTCATGTGAGATCCGAGATATAAGAATGAAAAGAGAAACTCAAATGAATAAAAGTATACGTATGTGTACTTGTGATATAATGTGTTCTCCACCTGAAGATTTGGAATTGTAGTATCCTCTCTAAAAACCTATATGGTATTTTGGTGCTACTAGCAATACTTCCCCATTATGCTAGAAATATAGACTTGTGATGTTTTATTATGTATTGAAGATAAGGGTTCTTGAAGAATCTAGAATCAATCCTAGAAGGAGTTAAGACAATACTTAGATATCTGAATGACACTCAAGATCTCGGTTTATATTTCCCGAAGAATCAGGACCTAATAATGATTGGCTACAGCGGATGACTAATCATATCCAGAAGTCATGTGGTCTTAGTGTCGTTGATACCCCACCATTATTTATGAGGATAATGCAGCATGTGTTGCACAAATGCAAACGGGCTATATTAAGAGTAATATGATCAAGCATATATCTCCTAAATTTTCTATACTCATGAACTCCAGAAGCAGGGTGAGATAAATATCTTAAAAGTCCAGTCATGTGACAATGTAGCAGATTTGTTCACTATGTCTTTACCAGCTACTGCATTCAGAAAATATATCCATGATATTGGTATTAGACGACTGAAAGACTTGCAAAGTTCAAGGGGAGATCGCCCTTGAATTGCCCTTGAAATCGGGTCCAGAAGATCCTGAAATTTATAATCCTGAAGGTTATAAAATATCTTGAAGACAACCGTTGTACTCTTTTTTCCATAAATGAGTTTTTCAGAAGTTTCTCATAATGATTTTTAATGAGGCAACAAGTGCAATACATCTAGCGGCACTATGTACTCTTTCTCCATATTTTTCCCACTGGGTTTTTAGGAGTTTTAATGAGACATGAGTTGATCGCGGTATTCGCCCAAGGGGGGTGTTGAGAAACAATAACCCTACGGATAATTATGAGCTAATATCAAATATACCCCTGAAGGGTTGAGACTATATAAAGGAACCTGTACCCATCTATAATGAGAAAAGAATACAAGTTCCACAATATTGGGTCTCGTGTGTTCATCTATTGTGCTATTGGGAAGGGAGACGGGAGATCATCTACAACTTCTGCACGTCTTTTTCTTGGGATTGGGAAGGGAAAACGAATCTGGCGATCCGTGCATAGGTCGATTCTTAACAATTGTTTCCTTTCCGTTTCCGCTTTTATATAGTGTGGACTCTAATTAGATCCTAATAATTGCTATGTTGCTTAGCCCAAGACCCATTGGTTGGGTCTTTTGTAACGGTATTTGATTACAACGGCACTTGATAACGTTTGATAGTGTTTGTTTCGCATCCACAGTAAACACATCACGCCGTAAAGCGATACGGCCTAATAGAAATCTGATACCGCTCAAACCCGAGCGTAATTGTCTGTTTGGTCCCCTCGACATCTTCGTCCAGTTCATGCCCTGTGCTGGTGCCGCGCCGCTGCCCATACACACGGCCTCTTCACGTCTGGGATTCCGATCTGCGCCGCCGCCCATCCCCCACAGCCTCTTCACGCCTGGGAATCCGATCTGCTCCGCTTCGTAGGATTGAAGGACGCCGTCTAAGAATCGGATGCCGTCGCCAGGGAAGAAACGCTACCCCTTGCTGGCTTGCTGCACAACATGAGGGTCTCCTCGAGTTGGGCGAACGTCGCGGCCACCGTACTTGATCTGCTGCCTCGTTTTGGTCGCCGTCGCTTCGAAGCCGTTGCGGGGCAACGAGCATAGCATGAGGTCTGGATCTCGGTCCGATGTTTATCTGAGCAGCTGAGCTGATTCCTTTACGTTTACGGTTAGAAACCAAACAAATTCAGTATTTGGATAATTTGTTTCCGTTTGCGGTGTCTTCCTTTATCGTTTGCGTTAACGTTTCCATCATGCAACCAAACAGCACGCTAATGTTTTTTTAGATGTTACAATGATCATGTACCAGGGACATCTATATATATTTACATTGTTTTTTATTTGTTCCATTTTATTATTTTTGTTTTCGTTTCCTTTATATTTTGTTATATGTTTTACTAATTAAATTTATCTATTTAACTTATTTGTTAATTGAGTATATTTTCAATATATTTCAAAGCATTCTTATGTTATTTATTTTTATTTTCACGGATATTACAATACCAATCATGAACCTTCATATATTTGAAATATTGTTCTCTCAAACATAGAGCATTTGCCTTATATAATGGATAAACATTTTATTTTGCATCTAGAAAATCATCTTTGCTTAATAGAAGAATATATTCTATCTTCATAACAAAAATTATTTAATAAAATTTTATCTAAATATATCTATATAGGGTCTTGTTTTGAAGGATTTATTATAGGAAACATAATGTTGAAATCATGAAATATTTTAGATGTTTAGTTTGGTAGCTGCCTCTTTTAAAAACTTTATACTAATGTTTACATAAGGCCTTCTAAATATTTTTGCTTATTCTGTGTGCTTTTTCAACCGTCCTACATGCACCAAAGATTAGTAGTCCAATCCATAGGCCCACTAAGGTCATTCTAGGTGGAAAGTTTCCTATTGTTATTTCCATGATTACCACAGTTATAAAATAAAACTTCAATGAAACATTCATTTTAAATATTTTATTTTAGTGTTTCGTAGACATCTAATTATAACTCATAAAGAGTTATTAATCGTATCAAGAGAGTTTTATCTAGATAAAACATATTTTTTTTCTCTCTTCTTTTAAAAATATTGCTATATCATTAAAAATATCTACTCGATAGTCTATCAAATGCTAATGAAACTCACATAATATTTTCACTGAGACTAGAGTAATAAAACAAACATTGGATCGACTAGTCGGCACGTTCCTCACTGCGATTCTTGGGAAGAATAAATATGATGAAATCAAGAAGAATATATAAAACAAAAAAAAAGATAACTACGACCTGCAGGCACATGCACATGGGACTCTATGCACACACCCCTTCTCGATGGGCATCTCCCCCTTCCTCCTGCGCACCCTTGCAGCCTCCGCACCCGTTCAACTACAGTGAGACCCTACTACGCCCTCGTTGGCCTCCTTTCTCTCCCCCTCCTGCCGCCTCTATAGTCGTGGGTGCCCCACCCTGACCTGGCTTGATCGCCTCTCTCGCCTTTGTAACCCTAACGTCGACGTTCCCACCGCCTAGCCAGTCTAGCTCTCCTGAGCCCCTTCTGTTCTAAGCCCGTGCGAAGTTAGGGAAGAAGAGAGTGAGATAGATCAAGAGAAATCCACTGAAGTTGGAGGCAGCAATGGTGCGGTCATCCTCTAATCTCAGCATCTTCACCGTCTATGGCTCGAGCTGTGACGTCTCTTGCGTCGCAACATTGCCTTCTCTTCTTTTTTTCACATTTTTTCCTTACCGTCTAGTGTGTGCAGTCCATAAATACTGCACGCTCGCAACAAAGCATTTCCGAAAAAAGGAGAGAAAAAATATTTGCAACAGAAATGTGTGAAAAAAAGAATGGCCCAGGAGGCCCGCATGCGGATGCGCTCTCCGCGGGCCGAACAACCCCAGACTGGGCCGGGTGGCCGCCGCATTTTTTTCTTTTCCCTTCCACATGACCCCGCGTGCCGCGTTCGTTTTCGTTTCTCTGCCTCTCGACATCTCGCGCTCCGACGACTGGTGTGGCCGCCGCCGCCCCAACGCCAGGTGTTGAAGCCTTCGCCGGCGAAGAGCACCCGCCAGGTACTCCCATCCCTTCTTTTCCTTCCTGCCGTGCGAAGCCAGGACCCAAACCCTAACCTAAGGCTATTTGGCTATCTGAAGCCTCCGAACTTCGAACATTTTGCAAAAAAACATCGGGTGTACACGATGTCCCTTTGCTGGGTCCGTCCCTGGTGCCCACTATATCTGGTTTCCGATGCCCACGGTATCTGGTTTGTTGTTCTGATAACATTTTATAGAATGCTTGGTTATGTATCAAAGTTACAAAAGGCGTTAAGCGCTAAGCGAGCGATGACCCGCTAACTAAATGCTAAGCGTGCTTAAGCATGCTTAAGCGTTTTTAAGCGTGCTTATCCAACAACTATTGTATTTGATTTTCTAAAATAGCAAGTCATCTATCCCGGAGTTCTCAAATGCTAAATATAGCTTGCTTGTTCCGCTAGCCATATGATTTGTCGTACTAGAAAGACTGTTGGAGTTTTTTATTTTTGTATAATTTTCTATTTTAGAGGTCGGCTAAATCTTGAGTTTAGCCATTGATTTTTACCAAGTCTCTTGAAGTTACTCTTAAGCATTTAAGCGTTTTGTGATGCTAGAGAATTTTAGAATGTTGGTCTTAAACCAAAGAAATATGAGAGGGGAAAGCAAGAGTGAAAATGAATCAATAGCTAGGTGACTCACACCTCCATCTCTTCTCTTTTTATAGGGAAGGTGGGAGGATAGATTTTTCATAATTTTCAATAGTTATGTGTTATAAACAAGCCTTAATCATTATCTCACAAGTCTCTTGGCTATATATTTTGGTCCTCAACACACTAATGGAGCCCATAATATTTAATATACCTAACACATAACTCAAGCCATCAACCATACATTGAATTAAATGATTTTCATGCGCATTAATGTGAGAATTTAAAGAGTGATTTTTGAATCAAATATTGAGGAAGAGCGATGAAAGCTTTTGTTTTCCAATGTAGAAATATTGCACTCTTGTATTGTGTATCAACAAAAAAACATATACGCAAGTCCATAACGATTCCAATGATTAAATAAGAGCTTGTTCATTTTACGTCTTAAATAATTTAATTATTCTACATTGTAATACATATCTAATGAAAAATACATAATTTATGCCAAGCTAAACCCATATGTCGTGCTTTCTTATCAGCTTGGAAATAAGGCATGTGAGGCGTCTCAAACATGTTGCCTTCACCATTTTTCTCTAATTCAGATACCTCAATCGTATGTAGATTTTCTATTTATTTTACATATTTAGGGGATTGCATGACAAACAAAGTGTATTCTAAGTACATATACTTTAAAAATATAGAATAAATATGAAACCTTTTTAAGAATAAGAAAAGGAGACATTATAAGGTAAGCATTAGCTACATAGTTGAATCACCTTAGAGTATCTCCAAGGATTTTCAAATAATTTTCTAATTTGAGGTGACATTGTGGCATATGTTACCTGATGCATGTCGCATTCATCCTGTGGTTCATACGTCCCAGTTGAAGTAGCATATCCCTCACTCAGCGCACGTAGAAAATGATATCATTTTAGTTTTACATGGTCCTTCTATGATTATCCAGTCCATTCATTTTCTGGTTTCACATATGGTACAGAATAAAGCTTCTTCACTATCATAAATTCAGGATTCTTACTTCTCGCCCTAAACATCTAATTATGAAGCTATGTGTCGGATTTCTATCGAAACCATAAGAGGAGTCTAGGAAGCCCAATAGACGTCAGTCCCAAGTTTAAGATAGAAATGAAGCGGGCTTCCCAAACGACAGCCAGTCTATAATCAATAAAAAGTAATGGAGGTTGATGTGTTCCACGAAATTTCAGATAAATATGTTAGTGTACTATAGATATAGATAGATGATACATATTATGTACTGATTTTTCAAAAGATGTTAAAAGAAAAAGAAACAAAAAGGAAAAGAAACAAATAATAGTATAGGCTTTTGTTTCGTGGCCCATCTAAAAGGCCATTATTTAGTCCACACCCAACTTTCGTCCAACTTTCCTCACAGGCTGAACTCATTCCCTCGGCCCATCAGCCCAACGAAGACCACATGAGAATACCTCCTTTCAGTTCCCCTCCCAGTCTGCCTCCCCGCCGCCGCAGTTCCTCTCGCATCTGGGCGCCGTGCTCCTGCTTTGCCAGCGGCTCCCCCTCCCGCCCTCGCCTCCGTCCTCCGCACACCGGCCGGCGACCCTGCGGTACGTACCTCCCTCTCCACTCCTGTCTCCGCTGGACCGTCTACGGCACCCGGTCCCTGTGGCTTCCCTGCGCGCCGCGTGCAGCCGGCGGGGAGCAGGCGGTCGCGTCGCGCCGCTTTGGGAGCGCTCATACCCCATAGCGAAGCGCTACCCGTCCGCTTAGTGTTTCAGCGCGCTGAAGCTTGCGCTTAGTGCCGCTTTTTGGAACCCTGGTATGTATAAAGAAGATTTTAGGAATCTCAGGCACAATATTCTACATGTACACATATGTCTGTTTGCTGGGATTTGGGTTGACAGTTTTATTATGTATCACCGCTGATGAGTGATACATATGTCTTTGCATGTTTCATGTAAACTCCATGTTTCTGCAATCAGGCTAAAGTTCTTTTAAGTTACTATGTTACTTTGAGTGATTAGTCTCTGCTTTCTTACAAGTCACAGGACATTTGAGTAGAGGTCCAACTTAGGCATACTCACATGGTGAGAATGTGATGGAAATTACTCTCTACCTTAAATTTGTTCTGTTTAAAATGACATTTTTTTTTCTAGTAGCAATCATGAATAAGTTGTCCATTTATCTGGGGTTGCTAGGAATATCAAAGATGGACCTTTGCCATCTCTGTGGTGAAAAAATTATGCATCTCTGGTATATACATGCCAAATAGATCTGATTTCCTCTGAAACTTGTCCTGGACCAAAACAAGAGGTTCAAAATTGGCAGTAACAGTCTCCACTGAGTTTCTGCTCAACACCAGACATTTCTGTAACTTGTAAGTGTTTGAACTGTTTGGTAATTTGATGGAAAAAATATATATTCTCTTTGAATGAGGTAGTATCAATGTTCAACCTGTGTTTTACATGCTTATAGAATCTTGATCGGAATAACAAAGTAAATGAGTTTAGTCTCTACTAAATTTATTATTGAGCTGTACTTTTTTATTCTTGATGACCATGGGATAGGTCAGAATAATTAAGGAAAATATAACTGTCCTTGTGCTAGCAATCATAGTGTCATACAATGATCCTGGTTCCTTTAGTTTTTAGTTGTAATATGGACAATGTGAATTTCTTTTTATAGACTTCATGGCATCTAACCTACTACTACATCTTACAGTCCTTTCAGGATGACCAAGTATACAAGGAACAAAAAAAGTTCATCTCATCAGCTTAGATCATCACATCACAGGAAACCCCACAGTAGTTCCAGATTCAAAAAAGTTTCCAGCAAGAAGATACCATTTGCAGCGATAGAGAAATGTGCGTGGACAGATGCAACTTGTCCATTATGCATGGAATTCCCACACAATGCTGTTCTTCTACTCTGTTCATCACATGGCAATGGCTGTCGTCCATATATTTGTGCTTCGAGCTACCAGCACTCAAATTGTCTTGATCAGCTTGTAGAGTCATGCAGAAAAGAAGCCTCTGAGGACCCAGATGCAATAGAGCTTGCGTGTCCCCTTTGCCGTGGTGAGGTCAAGGGATATACCTTGGTTGAGCCTGCTCGGAAGCAGCTGAATCACAAGAGGAGGAGCTGCATGGAAGATGGCTGTTCATACATGGGCACATACAGAGAGCTCTGCAAGCATGTCCAAAAGAAGCACCCTTCTGCAAACCCACGAGCTGTGGATCCCGTACATGCTTACAGATGGAAGCGGCTTCTATTTCGAAGTTCATTGCAAGATATGATTTGTTCAACTACTTCAGAGGTGATGCGAAGGATATTTACTCTCATTCTGCAGTTTGACGAGCTTATGGCTGCTTCGCAAGATGGTAGTGATCGTCATGGCGCTACCAATGATAATTCACTGCAAAGTGCTAATGCAGAATCCACTGATCCATGATCTCTGGACCTCTCGCTGAAATGTGAGAACCTGTATTGATCCTGCAGGCAATCTTACATGAATCCCCAACTTGGTCTTCTGCCGATTCACAATTTCGGACCCGACAAAGCAATACTAGTCTTCATCTGTTCTCAGGGGATGCTCTATGGTCATCTTGAAATGAAACATAGTAGCTTTGATGGATTTATTCAATAACAGTGATATTGGCTGATTCAATGGCATGGGGCTTTGTTCATACTCATTTAGCCTCTAGCGTATCATTTGATGCACTATTCTTGTGCACCCTCCCATTGTATGACATAACTGTTACTTATGGAATGCACTGTGTGCCTGTTTAGAAAACAAAATCTTGCTTTTTTTTCTGCATTTACTGCTTAATTATTTTGCAAGGAAAATGTTGGGTATTATTACTCGAGTATTCATGGAAGATCTGTAGCTTCGTACTTCCAAAGAACATGGCTTCGTTGAGCTCTGCAGCTTGAATTATAGACTATACTTATATTCTGATTCCAAGTTTGTACCGAACAAGATAGTTTCTTCTAACTTTTTCTGCGTGTGGATTTCACTGGCATACCAGTTTGATGAAGTGAAACTGGGGCAATGTACAGAATTTCAAACCAATCTGTTCCATTAGATTGACAATGTTAATTTTTGTGGAAAAGCTTCTTTTATGACATTGATTAGAGGCAGGCTATCTGGTCTAATCACTAGGAATGCTGTTCCATGCCTGCCTTGTCAGAACAGCAAGGGCAGATTGGATTTTCGGTTAAGATAGCTCTTGCCTCCTCCAGGCCAGCCTGGGCATACAGAAACCGAAATATTCGGTTCCCTATTCGGTACCGAGTTTCCAGGAACCGGTAAATTCGGTACTTTACCTCGGGGAACCGAATTTACCGAATTACCTGAAATGTGATGAGTTTGAGTGTTGCTATATACTGATTGTTCCATTATAGACTATTATATTTTGTATTTTTTGTACTCACTCTTATAGTCTTGTGGATATTTATAGGTATATGTATTTTTTCACTATTATTCTCTATAAAATTATAGAGAAATTGGCTTTTTGAACCTATTATTACATATATTTGTAATCAGATCGGTACTGTTCGGTAAATACCGAAACCGAACTGAAAGTACCGATACCGAATTACCTCGGTACCGATTTTCTGAGGAACCGAATTTACGTGGATACCGAAGAACCGAACCGATCGGTTCGGTATTACCGAATGCCCAGGTAACCTCCAGGGGCAAACCTGGTTCCACAATGCGTCAGATGGGGAGGCCTGGGTTGGATAGCTGATCGACACTCTAACCCTAGGAACTAGCCTCTCCCTCAGTTCTTTCAATCAGTGTACCAAATCGTTGCCTATAAGCATTTAGCGGCAGAGTTCACCAGCGGCTAATAGCATTGTAGTACGTGAGGACAAAAATAGCAGCCGGGCAGCCTTCAGTGCCGTCGTGTACTTGTCTTCGCCAGGGGCAGGCAGGGCAAGCGCCGCCACGCTCACGCTGCGGCTGGTGCGCCGCCAGCGCAGCGCCGTACCCTGATGCTAGATTCCCTATGCTTTTTGATCGAAATCAACTTATTCTCTCTTATAAAACACTATTCATTATACCAACCCTACAAAGTCATACGTGTCTGAGCATGTCTTGTTAACCGGTTGGATCCATAAACTGCTAATATAGAGACTCGTAAGTCGTAACCAAAAATCATATACATCGAGTAGAGAAAAAAACGAAAAACAAGGTCACATCAAAATCCAAACGCCCATAGTTAAGCCATGATCAGTAACTCAGTGTGGTCCTGTTCAGAGAAGCGCATTTGGGCAACAATAATGACAGCAATCAGCAAACCCACATAATTGTGGACAGCATCAATCAAGCGATGAAGTCATCAAACGACAAACTTCACTTCATTGTTCGATTTGGACTCATCCTGAACCCGGATCGTAGTTGCTCAAGTGTCAGATTTTTCCTTTATTCTCACCATAGAAGATGCTAAGTTTGGAAGCATATGCGTCAGCAAACTTTACAACGTATGGACCAAAAAACTAAAATCAGCACTGACGTTAAGCTGCTGAATAATAACAGCACTTCATGATAGACAATGATCATGACTCTCATTCACATCATGATACCCAGAAATATGAAAGCAAACAAAGAGTTTGAGGTCAAAAGCTAAGCAAGAGAAACCAGCAGATTCAGGCAGAACAAGCCAAGGAGGAACACATTCACTCCTAACCGAGTGCCATGGATGCCAATATGCCCGACGTACAGGGTCAATTACAGAGGCGCATAGGCACACGGATATGTGTACAAATAACATCTCAAATACCAAGATCAATATATCCATAAAACTAGTGGGAGAACACAAAGAGATCATCATCAGGATGGGTTTTTGGTAAAGGATACAAATGCTTCTTCACAGAGATTATTATGTCCTAGAATAAACATTTTATTCCTCCCTGGCAAGATAGCATATTCCTCCTTAGCTTTTTTACCATCATCTCCAAAACCATTTAAAATTAATCCTCCTATCGCATCAAACAACCTAAATCTAGTAGGTTCTGAACCATGATACTCAGCCTGATCACCAAGCATAGCATTCCAATTTGTAGATACAGTAAAAAAAAAAAGCACCGCAAAAAGAGTAAATAGAACAAAACCTTCATAATGCAGATGCATCAAACCAAACTTAACTAAACATAGAAACTGTATACCATATAGCGCCGAAGTTAGCACCTAAGAGACAGAAAATACTATGATCCACCGAGAACAAGGGAAACACCATCACTCTCACTCCCTGTTCTGTACCTAAATTCTTACCGAGACAAGTGCACCTTGTCCATGAAAGTTAAGTAATTCAGCCACAGAAACTGTATCTAGAAACAAAAGAAGACACTGATTGCTCCTTTAAACATTGCACTACTCACCCACCAGAAGATCCTTCGTTACTCAGTCAACCCTCCAGCGCATCAAGCACCATCTTCACTGTCTCCTTCATCAGTTCCATACGGCGCAGCTGGTGTCTGATCTCTGTCAGCCTGAATTTTCGCAGCTTTTCTTCCATCCCACGCGCTTTGGGGCCTTCGATCAACTCAAAGGCCTTCTTGAATGCTACCCCATTCGGGTGCTCCTTTGAGAGATCCTCTACAGTCTCCCAAAGGTATGGATAAGCATCCTTTCCCTTCTCAATATCAAACTTGCCTCTGCTATTGGCATTCACAGCCCCGAACCCAGTCCCGTTTCCATTTGCCATAGTGATTGGCATAACCCTCCTGTTCTTGCGGGGGCGTTCATCCCGCCCACTGTCCACGTCCTCATCAGTCTCTGCAATCTCATGCTCCTCTTCACTGTCACCACCACCACCAATCTCATACTCATCACCACCGGTACTTCCCCCACCATTAGCAGTTGCTCCCCAAACCTTCTTGCCAATCTCATAAACACTCTGTTCATGCTGGGTGGGCAAGTCTGGATCCCGCCCGTTCTTGCCACGGGACGAAAGCAGGTTGTACTTCTGCTTGAGACGCCGTACCTTGTCACTGAGCTGCGTAGGGGTTACCTTAACACTGAGCTCGCTCTGGATGTGGCCATGGAGCTTAGAAATATCATACATGGAGCCGGGGAGGACGCCACGCTTGGCGCGGTACGTGGCCAAGCCCCGCAGGATGACGATCTCGTCGCGGAGGCTCCAGAGCCGCGACGGCCTCTTGAGCTGCTCCACGGAGGACGGTACGGCGACGCTGCGGGGGCGCTTTGAGCGCGGCTCGGAGAAAGAGGGTACCATGGAGCGGCGCGGCGGATCCATGGGGCGCGAGCTTAGGGGCTTGATGGCGGCAGCCTCGGCGCGGGACGCGCGCGGGGGCGGGAGCACGAGCGGGGAGGCGTTGCCGTCGTCGGCGGAGTCGGCCGCGGGGTCGGCGTCGGCGTCGGCGTCGGAGGCCGCGACGTCGGAGTACGAGGCGGCGTCTGGGGAGCGGGAGCGCGGCCTGGGGCTCCTGGGCTTGCGCGAGGGCGACGACGCCGCCGCCGCCGCCTTGCGGGGCGCGGGGCGGTGGTCCACGTCAGAGTCGTAGGCGGCCTCGGAGTCGGATCCGGCCGCGGTGGAGTCCTCCGCCGCCGAGGTGGGGCCAGCGGCGGTGGACTTAGGGTTAGGGTTGGGCGGCGGCGTCTTCGACGGGGACGGGGAGGACGGCTGGTGGTGGGCTGGGTCCGCCTCCGCGTCGGATGCCTCGGACGCTGACCCCGAGGCCGCCGGGCGCTTCGGTGCCATGCGGGCGGCGAAGGAGCAAGCGCGCCTAGGGCCTCGGCGCCGGGTGTTCGGCGGCTGCGGCTGCGGCTGCGGCTGAGAAACTCCTCTTCGTCTCGTCGCGCTGGTGGAATTGCGATGCTCTCTGCGCTGGGCCGAGCGACTCGTGGGTTTGGTTGGGTCCTACCTGTACTGGCCGATTTTTTTGGGCGGGCGGAGCGACGCCGCGTGGGGTTCGGTGAGGTAAGCCCGCAGCCGAGTTCTTCTCCTCCTCGGTATAGTGCGGGCGGACTGGGCGCGGCGCCGTCTGGTGCTGTTGCCGCCTGGCCCACTGGCAGCCTTGGTTGGAATTGGATCATCATGATCTTCACAACCAAGGGGCGTCAGGATCATCTGCCATTTTGTCCGGCGTACGACTTGAGTGGATTTCAGTTGGTTCATGAACGTGACGGCAATCATGACGTGCCGAATGACAATATGGTGTCTACTGTACCTTTTATTGGTTTTCTTCGTACCCTTTATGGATATTTGTGTTTCCGGTGAAGTGGCAGTTTGGCTTTGAACTGCAGGGGTATGTATTTTCCTAGGACTTCAAAAAAAAAAACTCAGGCTATGGGGTTAGATAATTTCCGAGCTACTGTAGTTTAAAAGTGGAAGACTTCTCGTCTCAGCTCGAGAAAATCCCTAAACTCCATAATCTGCACTTAAAGAGGGGCTCGTAACCCAGTAAGAGAGCTGATACCACAAACCTATGTTTTGAGAACGCGAGTTAGATGGGGAGGGTTTTTTTCACACCATCGACCAAAATTTTGCCCTCTCAGGCCTTTAAACCATGGTCACAGGAGCCGCCCTCTAGAAACTTGACTAGTGGTGCTAGTAGTAGTACCCAACTAGCTGCTGCATCTGTGTTTGTGTCTTCGCTGAAGCAGAGTTTAGAGTAAGCTTTCATTTGACTATAAGTATAGTAAGCCCTCATTTAGTTTGGAGTGGCATGGGAGGCGTGTCTGTGGCGCCACGCCGGCGAAGGGACGTCGATCGCTGTAGCGGCGTGGCCTTCCCGTCCTTCCGGTGTTTCGGAGTATGGTGATGGCGGACTGGACGTCGCAGCGCGTTATGGCGCAGCAGGGTTGACCTTCTGTAGACGGGTACGAGTCTCACAGTTGACGCGGGACGGATTGGATGGGAGCCATGCCGGAGTGGTTGGGGACGGTGGTCGAGCCCCCTGGTCGAGGGGGGGGTCGAGGCCAGCGTGACCCTGTCGTATCCCTGAAGACACGGTCGAAGGCTGCCCTGTTCATAGCTCGAGGGGGTGCCTCTGGATTCCATACCTGCAACGTGGCTACAGCGGCAGCACAGTTGATGGAGTCCAGGGCATGGGCGGTGAGTTGATGGATTTGACCGTGGTAGTGGGCGCCCATGGCGTTAGGCGGGGACAGGTAAGCGCATCGGATCCCCTTTACCCCATACCGGGAGCAGGTAAGTTGGTCGAGCTTCCTTCTCAGGGGTCGTTCGAGGGGTCGAGGCGATTCGACCCCTGTCCGTCAATCGGGGTCGAGGCGGAGGTGGAGGGGTCGTTCGTTCGACCCCTATACGTAAGTCGAGGTAGAGGCAGGGGGTCGTTCGTTCGACCCCCGTCCGTCTGCTTTTCCAGTAATGGGCCAGCCCACGACTGGTTGCCGTTGCCGGTGAGGGAGGCCTTTGTGTGATGGGCCCATTCTCCATCGGTTTGAACGACTAATCGGATCCTGTCTTAAAAATGGTTGCTATGTTGAGCATTAGTTTGTCGCGGGTTTAGGGTACCCCTTACCTTTGTACCCGACAGTAGCCCCCGAGCCTTTATGCGGATAAGGAAAATCCGCATAGAGGTTTTTGCTGATGATCTGCAGGGTTAGTACGAGGTCTGATTCTCCGCGGGGTGCGCGCGAGCGCACCCCGCGGGGGTAGCCCCCGAGGCCCCAAAGGAGTGATTAAGAACTCCTCTGGGGCTTTGATGTGTGTTCTATCGAGAGGAGTTAGGATTACCTGGAGTCGTGGCGCCCTATCGAGCGATCGATTATGTTCGCCAGACCACGAGAGTTTCACTTCCTAAAAAAAGGGGTGCTCGAGGGCGGCTGTTGAAACCCTTCCGAGGGCCAGCCTTCGCTCCCTCGAGTGTTAAACTGGAGTCATAGTGCCTTATCGAGGGGTCAACTCTGTCAGCCAGGCTATGAGTGTTTTCGACCCTCTTTCGTCGAGGGGTGTCGTGCATAGTCTAGCCCTCGAGCCTCGTGTGGCTGGGCTTTCACTACCTCCTAGCGTCCTTCCCACGGATCCTTGCGCTCGGATTGTGGGGCGAAGAGCATCGTGCTATCCTCGTTAGGATGAGCCCCGAAGTCCTCTGTGAGCCTTCATAAGGACGAACCTCGAAGTCCTCTGCGAGCTAGTAATGGGTATAAATTCAAATGAAATCCAAGTGAGAACTCGTGCCCCCTTCGACGGGGGTCGATAGAAGCCCTGAGGCGTTCTCATTCAAGCAACACCGCGTGGATTACCTAGGTGCCAACTCTGTTCGATGAGAGTCGGTGGCCTGATGCCTCCTGTCGAAGGGATCCTTGGGTATTCCGTGGTTATGCCTTGGATATGTCCCGGGGGGCCTCGAGAGTTCGTTCTCGAGCTAGGGGCTCGCGCCGGCCCCCCTGGGTCATCCCTGATTTGCGTACTCGAGGGCGGCTGTGAACCTCGTTCGTGGGGCCAGCCTTCGCCCCCTCGAGATTTGGGGGTGGACCGGAGTCCGTAACCCTGGGTCCTCCTTGACCTCAGGTACTCGAGGGCGGCTATCGAACCCTGTGCAAGGGCCAGCCTTCGCTCCCTCGAGATTTTGACGGACGGGTTGACGTCCGTTGCTTTCCTCCGAAGATAACGCCCACTCTTGCACGTTGTCTTGTGGAATATAAGGGGGTGGTGGGTTGGTATATTAAATGTGGGGACATACCTGTCTTTTTGTTGGGTCCGCCCATGGGGCTCGCGCCGACCCCTCCTGGATTATTCTCGACTCGAGTACTCGAGGGTGGCTGTCGAACCCCGTTCGAGGGCTAGTCTTCGTTCCCTCGAGATTTGGGGGTGGACCGGAGTCCATAACCCTGGGTCATCTCTGACTTCAGGTACTCGAGGGCGGCTGTCGAACCCTGTTCGAGGGCCAGCCTTCGTTCCCTCGAGGTTTGGGGGTGGACCGGAGTCCATAACCCTGGGTCCTCTCAGACCTCAGGTACTCGAGGGCGGCTGTCGAACCCTGTTCGAGGGCCAGCCTTCGTCCCCTCGAGATTTTGACGGACGGGTCGATGTCCGTTGCTTACCTCCGAAGATAACGCCCACTGTTGCACGTTGTCCGCCGCAGGCACGCCTTTTTAGGAGATGTCCGTTCGACTATGGCCGTTGCAGGCATAGGGCGCGGCAAGGCATGCGACGCGGAGCCCAATGACGCGACGGGTGCAGCGAGGCGTGCGGAATACGAGGAGGCGGTAGGTGAGCGCATTAAATGCAGAGACTTACTTGCCTTTTCGTCGGGTCCGCCCGTTGGGCTTTCGGTTATAAATACTGGGGGTGGGGGTCTGGCTTCCGCACGCTCGCCATTGCCTTCCCTGTCTTCTTCCTCTCGCCGTTGCCTTCGTCGCCCACCGAGCCGGATCTCTGCGTGTGCGAGAGCAGGGAGAGGAGAGATCGGCAACATACCTTCCACCCCTGCATCCGAGCGCGTCCGCTTTCCTGCTCCCATGGCCACCTACAGCTTGCGCGGCCCTGACGCCTGGCTTCCGTCATTGGCGACCGTGGCGCGATTGGGAGACTTGGTGGAGAGCGGCCTTCTCCGACCCATCACCTCCATGGATCGGCCGAAGTGGATAGTGCCGCCGAGGGAGGACGCTGAGCCCAACCTGCCGGAGGGTTACGTGGTTAGCTTCGAAGTTTTCCACTGGGCGGGGCTGGGATCCCCCCCCAACCGTCTTCTACGCGGGATCCTCCACCACTACGGCGTGGAGCTCCAACACCTCTCCCCCAACGGCATTTGCCACGCGGCGGTATTCACTGCCGTGTGCAAAGGTTACCTGGGATGGAGCCACATTGAGAGTTGTGGCTCCATCTGTTCGAGGCGAGCCTGTTCCATGCCTTGGCCGGGAGTGACAGCCGCAGGATGGTCAGGGCAGGCTGCTGCAACATCTCCCTCAAGAGGGCGGACAGCTGGATCCCGGCGAAGCTCACGTCGAGCCACTCCGGATGGCACTTCGGGTGGTTCTACCTGAGGAACGACGACGGTCTGTTCCCCGCCTACACCGGGAGGACGATCGACTTGAGGCCCGACCACTGGAGGTACGGCGTCGAGCAGAAGAAGCATAAGCGCCTCGACCATCTGCTTGGCGCGGTCTCCAGTCTGAAGAAGGTGGGACTTACGGCGGCGATCGTCGCGTCGGCCTTCCACCAGCGGCGAGTCGTGCCGCTGATGGCTCGCCCGCGACGTCTCGACGAGATGCGCCCGGGGGTGGATCTCACGGGGTGCCACCTCGTGGAGGACGAGCTGCCCCTCGAGAGGGTGGTCCGCCGAGTACGCGCCTCCTTCGTCGGCGCGTTCGAGGTGGGGGGCGTCGCCGGCGTCCCCATGATGCCAGAGCAGGGCCACGTCCAGCTGGTACGACACCTCTTTTCTTTGTCAGTGCCCTATCTCCTGTCTTGTTTGTCTCCTTTGCCTGCGTTCTAACCACGCCTCGCGTTCCTCAGGGAACGTCTTTTACCGAGAGTCGCTACCGCCGGTGAAGGAGGAGTGGAACGACTCCCAGGCGAGACGCTTGCAGGCCGAGCAGGATAAGAAGGCCAAAGACAAGGCCAAGAGGGAGAAGGGCAAAAAGGCCCGAGAGAAGCAGGAGCGCGAACAACGCCGGGCATGGCAGAGGCGGGCCTACCTTCCCGAGGAGGAGTCCCCCTCGGAGGAGGATGAGGATGAGGGGTCGAGCGGCGACGAGGTTGTTGGCAATATGGCTCCATGGCGCAGGGTTGTGACCGTTACGCTGATCCTGACGGAGATCGCTCTTATGCAGGAAGAGGAGCCGGAGCAGGAGGAGGAGGCCGAGCCGCAGCGAGGGCTCGAGGAAGAAAGAGCGGTGCCCAGGCGTCAGGGGGCGGCCGCTATTATTGGAGGTGGAGAGGGGTCGACGTCGAGGTCGACCCCAACCGTTGGAGTTGAGTCACGGGGTGAGCGCCCCGCGGCTCTTCAAGGTGAAGCGTCGCGGCGGACGCGTAGCTGTTCGTCGCGGTCCCCGTCGAGGGGTTGGTCGAGCATGCCCCCGGCGCTCACTCGGTCGAGCGCACAGGCGTCAAGCCCATTGACCTAGGAGGAGACCAGGGCGGTGGCGGCGAGGACGCAGTTGGCCCCTGCCAAGGAGGCGGCGCCGGGGGCGGCCTCGACCCCTGCCACGGCCAGCGCTGGCGGGAGGGGTGGCCCCCGTCGTGCCTCGCAGAAGCCCCCGAGTGGCTCGAGGTCCATTGGTCGGACCCCCATGACTCCACTGGGGTAAGTTGTTTCCCTGTCGATCCTGAGTATTTTTTGTTGGTTATGACTTGTGCTTATCGTCGCGTATGAGTTTCTTTTTCAGGGCGAAGCGCTTGTCGGAGGACGTGACCTTCACCCCGGGCAAGAGGCTGAAGACGGAGGCCGCGACCAAGATGGCCGTCGGGGCCAGTCCTGCTGCCTCGTCCCCTTCGACCCCCGCCCCAGGTGCGGCGTGGGCGGCCAAGGCACGGGAGGCGATAGGGCGTGGGCAGGCGCAGGCCGTCGCGGAGCTGACTCAAGCGGGGGAAGAGGCGGGTCGACCTGTCGAGTCGGCGGGGTCCGCCGGAGTGGCGGTCGAGGCCGTGCTCACCATCCCGTCGGAGGGGGGTGCGCCCGCAGCCTCGGAAGGCGCGGAGCCGGCGTCGACGACGGCTGTGGCTAAGGGGGTCGAGCCCCCAGCCGTCGTAGAGGTGGAGGTGGTCGACTTGACCTCCGCCGGTGAGGGAGAGACGTCGGAGCGCCCGGCGCCGAGGCGGTGGCCCGAGAACCTCGTGTCGTGGGAGGTGCGTCTGCAGCGTGAGCACGAGGGTGCGGTTGCTACCGCGCCGGAGGTGCCGTCGTCGGCGGAGACCCTCGTCGAGGGGGCCTCGGAGCCGCTGCCCGAGCCTGCCCAGGAGGGAGCACAGGCCGAGGAGCTCGACGCGACGCCCGCGGCGGAGATGGCGGAGATGACGGAGATGACGGCCCCCCGGTCGGAGCCGGAGGGGGCTGTCATGGCGCTGCAAGGAAGCAGCGCGGCGGACATGACAATGTTCGAGGCGGCTGCTCGGCCTATTGTCGAGGTCGGGCAGTCGTCTTTTCGAGGTGATCCTCCTTCCAACTTAGTCGGTGTGGAGGGAGGGGACCGCGGCGAGTCTGTGACATCGGGTCCTAACGCGTGTTTTCTTCACCACGTAGGCGACGATCAGGAGGGGCCGGCGGTGGCCCCGCAAGATGGCTCTGATGCCAGGAGCGCCCGGCTCGAGGGGGCGGCCCCCTTCCCCACTTTGGCGGAATGGGTGAGGCTCCACGGGGGTGACCTCGAGATGCGTCAGGGCCTCATGCGGGAGGTCAAGGAGAGGGTCGACCGTCGCAGCAAGTTCTGGGGGCAGGAGCCCCTCGAGCTAGCCGACCCCCAAGACCCAGGGCGCACCCTCCTCAAGCTCGATGACCAAGCCGAGCTCGGGAGTGGGAGCATCTGGAGGAGTTCCGGGCATGGCTTGCTCATGTGGTACGCGTGTCGGCGGAGGTCGCTTCCGCGGATTTGTTCCGGGGGATGGAAGTAAGTTTCGTCCTTTCCCTTTCGATTTATGTTGGTTATTTTGCTGCTCTTTTCTGATGACTTTCCTTTCTATCCCTGGTAGATGCTGAGGGCGAGGTCGTACAACAAGTCCCAGTTCATCCTCCGGGCACAGGAGCAGTGTAGCCAGCTCCCCATCCTCCGCGCCTCGCTGGATAAGGCGGAGGCCGTGGCCACCCAAGCGAAGGTCGAGGCGGGGGCACAGTCGAGGGCCGAGGCTGCCTTCAAGGAGGTCATTGAGGTCGGGCAGCAGCGGGATGTTGCCCAGGTGGCCCGGCGTAAGGCAGAGGAGGAGTCCACCTAGTTGAGGGAGGAACTGGCTCGAGCGGTGGAGCGTGTCCGGCAGCTCGAGGAGGACCTGAAGCAGGAGGCTGCCGACTGCACCTCCCTCGAGGGGTGGATCCAGGAGCTCCAGGCGGATTTTGACGTAGTCCTCCCGCGACCGCGTCGCTCTGGGGGAGGTGGTGGCTAACCAGAAGAGGGCCCTCGATGGTAACAGGCAAGATCATCGAGGACCTCCGGGCTACAAAAAACGACCAGGCTGCAGAGCTCGTCGACGTCCACCACCAACTTCGTAGGGCCGAGCAGGACTACGTCGCCCTGGAAGCACATGCCAAAGGTGGGTTTTTTATTAAGCTTGCCTATTTTCGACCCTTCCTCTGCTTTTTTGGTTTTGACGGAGTCCTCTATTTGCTCTGGTAGAACTTGAAGGGGACAAGGCTCGAGCCCACGAGGATCTGACTAGTCTTCAGAACCTCCTCAGGGCGGAGACGAGCCTGAACGAAAGGCTCGAGGGCGCCATCTCCGCCTTCTGCGATGACATGGGGTCGAGGCGGAGCCGGCGGTCGAAGGCGACGTGCGAGGAGACTCCCTCCTGCGCCGCTTCTACTCCATGACCCGAGAGGTGACGGAGCAAGTCCGTGCTGCTCTGCACGTTGGCGTGAAGCGGGCGCTCGCGGTCGTCCAATCGGGCTACATCTACGACCTCAACGTCGTCGCCAGCGGCTTCGTCGTCGACCCGGGGCTGACCGATGAGGCTAACGTGGCGAGATGCCACGAGCTGATCGAGGCCGCAGAGGTGCCCGGAGGCGAGCTGGCGAAGCTCTTCGAGCCTGAAGTGCTCCCTTCGGCGAATGGAGATGGCGACGACTAGTCGAGGCCCGCGTGCCGAATCTGGACAAGAAGGTCCATGTAGTAGATTAGCTTTTGTGACAATACGATGTCGAGCCCCTGGGGATTTTTAATGCATTTTATTCGAGATGCATCTGGGTGTTTTTATTTCTCGAGCTGTCTCTATTTCTCTCTGCTTGAGTCGTTGCTTGTGGGCTAAGTATTCGACGCACGCTCGTATCCCTGGAGGGGGAGCGAGTGGGGGTACCATAGCCCTGAGGCATAGGAGAGTCCCCGGCTCGACGGCCCTCGACCCTTAGGGAGTTCGAGATGATTTTTACTTAGCCATGAAGCGTACTCGGGGCAAAGGTGGAAAGAGAAGGCCGAGTTTCAAAAAAAACGTTCGGGTTTTTTAGAGAGCTTAGGAGGGGGTCCCCCCCTGTCAGCCTCCGAGGGTGGCTTGACTTTGCCAGAGCAGAGTCGAGGCTACCTTAGAGTTATGAACGAATGTGAAATGTATTTCGAGAACATTTTATTCATTCATAATGCGATAAATGTACATAATGCGGAAAATATACGAGGCCTCGAGGCCTTAGGGGTAGAAGCGACGTAGCTGTTCGATGTTCCATGCGTTGGTGAGGATCTCGCCCTTGTCGTTCTTCAGCTTGTAAGTCCCCGGCTTTAGCACCTCTACCACGATGAAGGGTCCTTCCCAAGGTGGCGTCAGTTTGTGACGTCCCTTGTTGCTTTGTCGGCGGCGCAGCACGAGGTTGCCGACGTTGAGGTCCCTTTTGCGTATGTGTTTGTCGTGGTAGCGCCGTAGCGTTTGCTGGTACTTTGCCGACTTGAAGAGGGTCACGTCCCAGGCTTCCTTGAGCTGGTCGAGGGAGTCCTTTCGGGCTGCTGCATTGGCCTGCTCGCTGTAGGCCTTTAGTCGAGGGGACCCGTACTCGAGGTCAGTGGGGAGGACGGCCTCGGACCCATAGACCAAGAAGAACGGGGAGAACCCCGTGGCTCGACTTGGTGCCGTTCGGAGACTCCATAGCACAGAGGGTAGCTCGTCGACCCATCTCTTGCCGTGTTTGTTTAGCTGGTCGAAGATCCTTGGCTTGAGGCCCTGCAAAACCATACCATTGGCGCGCTCGACCTGGCCGTTAGTTCGAGGGTGGGCGACTGCAGACCAGTTCACCCCTGATGTGGTGGTGGTCACAGAAGTCCAGGAACTTTTGGCCGGTGAACTGCGTGCCGTTGTCGGTGATGATGACGTTGGGGACCCCAAAGCGATGGATGATGTCGGTGAAGAATAGCACGGCTTGTCGAGATTGAATGTTGGTGATGGTTCGAGCCTCGATCCATTTCGAGAACTTGTCTACGGCCACGAGGAGGTGGGTGTGACCACCTTTTGTTTTCTTCAGGGGCCGACCATGTCGAGCCCCCATACTGCGAATGGCCAAGTTATGGGTATCATCTGAAGAGCTTGCGCAGGCAGGTGAGTCTACCTGGCGTAGAATTGGCATCCCTTGCAAGACCGAACAAGTTTGGTAGCGTCGATGACGGCTATCGGCCAGTAGAAGCCTTGTCGAAAGGCGCTTCCTACCAGCGTTCTTGGCGCCGCGTGGTGGCCGCAAGCCCTCGAGTGTAGGTCCTTCAGTAGTGCCCTCCCCTCCCCGAGGGTGAGGCAACGTTGAAGTATACCGGTAGGGCTGCGTCGATACAGCTCGCGGCCATCCCCATACAAGACGTAAGTTTTGGCACGTCGGGCTATGCGTCGGGCTTCGGTGCGGTCTTCTGGGAGCTCGCCCCGTATTAGATACTCGAGGTAGGGTGTGTGCCAGTCCGTCGAGGGTTGGTGTTGCGGCCGTTCCATCGATCTCCATGACTTCTTCCCCGTTCGAGGGGGGATCGGTCGAGGGGGTGGAGCGACCCCTTGCTCGAGGGTGGGAGCCCCCGAGCCTAGGTCGACGGACGGCTTGTGAAGGTCCCTCGAAAAGACGTCGGGAGGGATTGTACCTCGAGTGGACGCGATTTTGGCCAGCTCGTCAGCAGCTTCGTTGTACCGGCGGGCGATGTGGTTGAGCTCGAGGCCGTAGAATTTGTCCTCGAGCCTTCGAACCTCCTTGCAGTAGGCTTTCATCTTGGGGTCGTGGCAGCTCGAATCTTTCATCAC
Source organism: Microstegium vimineum (assembly GCA_022036555.1). Lineage (NCBI taxonomy): Eukaryota > Viridiplantae > Streptophyta > Magnoliopsida > Poales > Poaceae > Microstegium > Microstegium vimineum. The sequence continues at coordinate 49,960,032 of CM039119.1, read as the reverse complement.
TTGGTCGATTACCAACTGCGAGTCCCCCCGAACGTCGAGGCGTCGGACCCCGAGCTCGATGGCGATGCGCAGAACCGTTGACGAGGGCCTCGTACTCGGCTAAGTTGTTGGAGGCAGGGAAGTGGAGGCGGATGATGTAGCGCATGTGGACCCCTGAGGGTGATATGAACAGCAATCCGGCGCCTGCCCCCATCTTCATTAACGATCCGTCGAAGTACATGGCCCAGAGCTCGGTCTGAACTTGCGCCAGGGGTAGTTGTGTGTCGGTCCATTCTGCAATGAAATCTGCCAATACCTGAGACTTGATGGCCTTCCGAGGGGCGTAGGAGAGAGTTTCCCCCATGAGCTCGACCGACCACTTGGCGATTCTTCCAGACGCCTCCCGGTTCTGGATTATCTCCCCGAGGGGGAAGATGAGACCACAACAACCGGGTGGCCCAGGAAATAGTGCTGGAGCTTGCGCCGAGTGAGGACGATGACATACAACAGCTTCTGGATGTGGGGGTATCTCGTCTTAGTCTCGGAAAGTACCTCGCTCACGAAGTAGACAGGCCTTTGAACCGGCAGGGCATGTCCCTCTTCCGCCCTCTCGACCACTACGACAGCGCTGACTACCTGGGTAGTTGTTGCGACATAGAGCAAGAGGGGCTCGGCTGGGCTCGGGGGCACCAAGATAGGTGGTGAGGTGAGCAAGGCTTTGAGTTTGGAGAGCGCCTCCTCGGCCTCGATGGTCCATGTGAAGTGTTCTGTTTTCTTAAGGAGGCGATAAAGGGGGAGGCTTTTTCCCCGAGCCGTGAGATGAACCGGCTGAGGGCAGCGAAGCACCCTGTGACCCTTTGTACGCCCTTAAGGTCCTTGATCGGGCCCATCCTGCTGATTGCGGTTACCTTTTCTGGGTTGGCCTCGATCCCGCGTTGGGAAACTATGTACCCTAGGAGCATGCCTTGAGGGACCCCGAAGACACACTTCTCTGGGTTCAGCTTTATGTGATTTTCCCTAAGGCATCCAACCGCGATCTCGAGGTCCCCGACTAGGTTCTCGACTTTCTTGGATTTGACCACGATGTCATCGACGTAGGCCTCAACGGTTGGCCCTATATGTTTTCCAAAGACATGGAGCATGCATCTTTGATATGTGGCCCTGGCGTTTCGCAAACCGAAGGGCATAGTGAGGTAGCAAAACATGCCAAAGGGGGTGATGAAGGAAGTCGCGAGCTGATCGGACTCCTTCATCTTTATTTGGTGATAACCAGAATACGCGTCAAGGAAGCAGAGAGTTTCACATCCCACAGTGGAATCTACTATTTGATCAATACATGGTAATGGAAAAGGAACCTTGGGACATGCTTTATTTAAACTAGTGTAGTCTACGCACATCCTATCCTTTCCATTCTTTTTCTTGACAAGTACGGGATTTGCTAACCACTTGGGATGATGTACCTCCTTGATGAATCCGGCCTTCTTGAGCTTGTCGACCTCCTCCCCGATGATTCTGCACTTCTCCTCATCGAAGCGGCGTAGCCGTTGCTTCACCGGTTTGGATCTGGCCCGGATGTCCAAGGAGTGCTCGGCGACCTCCCTCGGAATGCCCGGCATATCCGAGGGACTCTAGGCAAACACGTCAGCGTTCGCGCGGAGAAAGTCGACGAGCACGGCTTCCTATTTGGGCTCGAGGGTGACGCTGATCGTCAGCGCCTTCCCATCCGCGTGGCCGAGGTCGAGCGGGATGGTCTTGGTGTCGTCCGCAGGCTTGAAGTTGTCGGCGTGTCTCTTGGGGTCGGGGATCTCCTTAGAGAAGTCGTCGAGGGCCGCGAGGATGGATGACTCCTCGACCGCCTCGGCATTCTCCACGCACTCGACGTCGCAGTCGTAAGCGTGCTCGTAGGAGGTGTCGATGGTGATGACTCCCTTGGGCCCCGACATCTTTAGCTTGAGGTAGGTGTAGTTCGAGACCGCCATGAACTTGGCGTATCCCGGTCGATCGATGATGGCGTGGTAGGTACCGCGGAATGCGACCACCTTGAAGGTCAGATCTTCCTTCCGGAAGTTCGAGGGGGTACCGAAGCAGACGGGTAGCTTGACACGGCCGATCGGGAGTGACTTCTTTCCTGGGACGATCCCGTGGAACCCCCCCCCCCCCCACGCTGGGCAGGAGCATGGTCCTTGGGATCCCCAGGAGGTCGAGGGTCTCGGCGTAGATGATTTTGAGGCTGCTTCCCCCATCCATGAGTACCTTGGAAAGGCGGGTGTTGAGTATGATCGGGTCGACGATGAGTGGGTAGACCCATGCGTTGGGGACGTGCTCGGGGTGGTCGTCCTGGTCGAAGGTGATCGGCACGTGTGACCAGTCGAGGTATCGAGGAGCTTGAGCTCGAACGGAGAAGACCTCTCGACGCTCACTCTTGCGCTGACGCGTGCTGAGTCGGGTCGAGGGTCCCCCGAAGATCATGAAACAGTCGAGGATCTCGGGGAAGCCCCCGTTCTTGCCATCGCCCTCGTCTTGTGGGTCCTCCTTCTTGTCGTCTTTCTTGAGGCCGAGGGAGCAGAAGTGCTTCTTGAGCATGCAGCAGTCCTCGAGGCTGTGGTTGGCCGATCCCTTGTGATAGGGGCAGGGCTCTTTCAGCATTTTGTCGAAGACGCCCCCCTCGAGAGGGGGACCTCGAGGCTTCTTCTTGTCTGTTGCAGCGACAAGATCGTAGGGCTCGACGTCGCGTCGACCCGGCTGGTTCTTCTTCTTCTTGTTGTTGTTATTGTTCTTCTTGGGCCCATTATTCGAGCCCCCGGGCTCGTCCGCCTTGGCCTTCCCCTTGCTCGGGGATGCATAGAAGAACGTGCCAACGGCTTCCTCGCCAGCCGCATAGTTGGCTACGATGTCCATAAGCTCGTTGGCGGTCTTGGGGGTGTTCCGCCCCAGTTCCTGCACTAGCTCCTTGCAGGTTGTCCCGGCGACGAACGTCGTGATGACGTCATGGTCGGAGATGTGGGTGAGCTCAGTACGTTGCTTGGAGAAACGCCGGGTGAAGTCGCGGAGGGTTTCCCCTGGCTTCTGGTTGCAGCTGCGGAGATCCCAGGAGTTTCCTGGCCGCACGTGGTGCCCTTGAAGTTCCCCTCGAAGATCCTGACCAGGTCGGGCCAGCCATGGATCAAGTCCGGGGGGAGCTCCTCGAGCCACCTTTGAGCGGTGTCGGAGAGGAAGAGCGGGAGTTGCCGAATGATGACGTGGTGGTCGTCGGCTCCTCCTAGCTGACATGCCAGCCTGAAATCAGCGAGCCAGAGCTCCGGCTTGGTTTCGCCGTTGTACTTGACCAGGCTGGTGGGCGGACGGAAACGAACAGGCAAGGCGGTTTGCCGGATTGCCTTGCTGAAGACTCGTGGCCCTGGTGGTTCCGGGGATCGACGTTGATCCTCGTCGCTGTCGTAGCGCCCACCTCGATGAGCACTATAACCTCGAGCCTCAGCGTCACCGTGTCGGCGTCGTTTGTTGTCGTTGATGTCGTATCGCGCATCTCGCGGTTGTCGATCGTTGAGGATTCGGTCTCGAACTGGTTACCGCTCCGCTCCACCTTGGGGCGCCTTGTCTTGGTGGACAGATACCTCTCGATCTTGTCGAGGGGGCACGTCCTGAGGCTCGGAAGCAGCTCCTCTGCGCCTCGAGGCCGAGCTCTCCGCCTGCTGAACGACCGCGGTTTGGAGAAGTCCCTGGATTTCATTCCTGATGCGTCGCGCTTGGGGCGTCGATGGTGTCGGCATGTCACGAAGCAGCATTGCGGCTGCCACGACATTTTGGCTGGCACGATTGTAGACGTGGCGCTCGTTTGCCCCCTTCTCGACGATCTGTCGATGGACGTCCCGGGCCCGCTCGCGGGCTCCCACACCCTGTGGGCGCTTGCGATCTCGCTCGAGGGCGTGCTCGAGCTGCTGGAGTCGCAGACGCTCCTCCTCGAGCTTGGCGAGCAGCTCTCGGACTTGCGCGATCTGAGCGTCCTGTGGTGGATCGGCTTTGTCAGGACTCGGGGGGTCAGCATTTCGCGCTGGGGTAGCATTGCCCCCTCCTCCTTCATCCGTGGCCGCGACGTCGTTGATGTCGTCCTGGGAGTCGACCGGATCGACAAGGTGGAAGCACTCCCGCGTGGGATCGTAACCTTCGTCGGGGGAGTCCGAGTCGGGGTAGTCGTGGTAGAAGTTGGGGAAAGATCCCCAGCATTCCTCCTCTAGCCATTGCCGTACCGTCCCCCAGGTCTGACACCCTAGGGTCGGGGCTCGTCATGACCCCGGGCGCTCGTCTAGTGGAGGGGTGGTGACGAGGTTGACCGTCGTGCATAGCAGGTTCCCTGGGGAGTCGTAACGTGCCTGCATCTGCGAGCCTATAAAAGCAGAACAGAGCTTGGCGCTGTTGTAGAGCCCATGTGGAAACAGGTTGTGCGGTGGCGTGGCCGAGTATGTCGGAGAAGCCACAGGGACCCTCTGAGATGACGGTATGGCAGAGCCAAAGTCAGGCTCAGCGAGGTACCCGCTCCCGACCCGCGAGCATGGGTCAAACAGGCTCCCGAAGGGAGGAACTGTGTCACCAGCTGAGGCCGGGGAGACGGCATCCGGCGTCTCGGGATCTGCGCGGTGAAGAGTGCGGCGGCGTCGTTCGCGCCTCCTCCTGGCCGCAGGCAGCAGGCGCGAGTGGTGGGACCGTCGTCTGGTCCTCCTTGGCCCCGGAGTACCGGAGCTGCTGCTATCCATGCCACTAACTGAGAGTAGAACCATGTCGTGGCCATGGCCCGTGGACATGAACTCTAGGCTCCCGAACCAGACGATGGCGGCGAATGGAAGTGATGGGATCGTGGAATCCATCTGGGAGAGTAGTTCGGAGTTGATCGACACACAAAGCCCCCTACCTGGCGCGCTAACTGTCGGTGTTTTGACCCAGGGCGTCAAGACCACCGGCTAGTAAATTTGTATATTGCGTGCTCCCTCTCCTAGACGTGATGCAAGAAGAACACAAGATTTATCCTGGTTCGGGCACAGAAGGCCCTACGTCCAGCGGGGGAGGATGGATTGTATTATCTCGCACCGAAGTGCTCGTACAGGGGGGGTACAAGCAGATTTACATGGGGGTGCTAAGAGTGAGCCGAAGCCTAGGACTAGTAGGGCTACCCTAGGTGGTCGATTGGTTGCTTGAGAGGTTGATCAAGCAATCGGGTGTGTAGTGTATGCAGGTCAGAGCTGATGTCCGAATGCGAATACCAATGTGTGAGCCGATATCTGCGTCCCTCCTTTCTTCTATCCCGGCGTCCCCTTTTATAGATCAAGGGGAGGCACGGGAGTACAGAGTCCTAAACTGTAGCGGCATGGGAGGCGTGTCCGTGGCGCCACGCCGGCGAAGGGACGTCGATCGCTGTAGCGGCGTGGCCTTCCCGTCCTTCCGGTGTTTCGGAGTATGGTGATGGCGGACTGGACGTCGCAGCGCATTATGGCACAGCAGGGTTGACCTTCTGTAGACAGGTACGAGTCCCACAGTTGACGCGGGACGGATTGGATGGGAGCCATGCCGGAGTGGTTGGGGACGGTGGTCGAGCCCCCTGGTCGAGGGGGGGGTCGAGGCCAGCGTGACCCTATCGTATCCCTGAAGACACGGTCGAGGGCTGCCCTGTTCATAGCTCGAGGGGGTGCCTCTGGATTCCGTACCTGCAACGTGGCTACAGCGGCAGCACAGTTGATGGAGGTCCAGGGCATGGGCGGTGAGTTGATGGATTTGACCGTGGTAGTGGACGCTCATGGCGTTAGGCGGGGGTAGGTAAGCGCATCGGATCCCCTTTACCCCATACCGGGAGCAGGTAAGTTGGTCGAGCTTCCTTCTCAGGGGTCATTCGAGGGGTCGAGGCGGAGGGGTCGTTCGTTCGACCCCTGTCCGTCAATCGGGGTCGAGGCGAAGGCGGAGGGGTCGTTCGTTCGACCCCTGTACGTAAGTCGAGGTAGAGGCGGGGGGTCGTTCGTTCGACCCCCGTCCGTCTGTTTTTCCGGTAATGGGCCGGCCCACGACTGGTTGCCGTTGCCGGTGAGGGAGGCCTTTGTGTGATGGGCCCATTCTCCATCGGTTTGAACGGCTAATCAGATCCTGTCTTAAAAATGGTTGCTATGTTGAGCGTTAGTTTGTCGCGGGTTTAGGGTACCCCTTACCTTTGTACCCGACACCCCTTAAGTTATTAAATAGTCAAACAATATGATAGAAAGGTGACTAAATGAGATTTAGTCACTAGTCCTAAAGCCTGTTCGCTTGGTCTTTTTTGGCTAATAAGCCACGACTGATGTTGTTTTGGCTGTTTTTCTGTGAGACAAAAAATACTGTTTTGGTGGCTGATAAGCCAAGTGAACAGGGCGTGCTAGTCCACAAGAGGTTGCTAAATGGGACTAAAGCCCCAAAAGGACAACCCTGCCCCACATTATTGCCCATCCCCACCCCTCGCTCGACTCGCCCGTGTCCTCCTCCCCACCAGCAGCGGTGCTTGTCTTCTCCCCCGCACTCTCCTCTTTCGTACCAGTAACAACGCACGTCTCCTCCCCAGCGTCCTCCTCCTCTCCACCGGCTGCAGCACCCTCTTCCTTCCCATTGGCGCAGCGGTTCTCCTCTGCCCCCCCCCCCCCCCCCCCCCCCACTCGGGCTCCAAATCCCTCGACAACTCCGTGCGGTGCACTGCGGCTGCCGCGCTCCACCTCGGTCGTGCACTTCCTCTCGTCAGCACGGTAGCGATAGTGGGTAGATGGGATTGAGCGTGAGGCCGAGGTAGAGGTGGCGACAGTAGTGAGGAGGAAGATGAGCAAGGACGGCGTTTCTACAAGGGAAGAGAAGGAGGCGTTTTGGTCTTTTATCAACAACTTTAATGACCTTTAGTTCCTTTTAATCCTAAGAACCAAATAACCAAGAACTAAAGTTTAGTCTCTATCCACAGACTTAGTCTTATTCGCTTGGCTTATCAATCATAATACATTATTTTTATCTCACAACACAATAGCTAAAAATAATATCAGCCGACTTATCAGCCGTAGAAACAATCAACCGAAACAGTATCAGCCAAATAGGCCGTTAAAAACTAGCTACTAGTCGCTTTCCAAAATTGTTCAAGTTGTCAGCGACAGCTACGGAGTACCTGCTACTCGGAGCCTTGTGCAGATAACCGGGTTTAACGACATCTGGAGCAAAGTGCTCCAGTAGAAAACATGGGAAAGTCGGCGAGAAACACTGCAAACCTACAATCAGCATCAGCCTCTTCGAAGTTTCAGCGCGGCTTTGCGCAAGTTGCAGTTCGTCAAGCGGAGCAGTATCTCCTATGACGCCGGTGCTAATCTCATCCAAATGCTTGCACTGCTCCAGGATGTCTCGTCTTCTGTGTCCTCTGGGACTGGGAGCTTGGGTTTATGGTCTATCCAATGTGAGCAGTCTATACGTCCAAACTGACTTTATTTCAGGGGGAAAAAATAGAACGTAAAAGAAGAGGTGTTTATCACATCAGTTCTCTTTAACCTTAACCATTCTAGCATCCAAAACCTGAAAAATTATCCCAGTGAAGGAATGAGTTTTTAAAACATCAGAGTTCCTCAGATTTACAGTCTGGCTAATCGGCACGCACAACAGTTCCAGAATCATCAGAATTACAACTCATCGTTTACTGCAGAGCTGTCGCCCATGAGCTCGTCAAGTGAGAATTCATCCTCTTCAATGACCTCTCCATCTTTGCCGTCCCACGGCTCGGACGCGACTACTGTAGGTGCATTGTTCAGAGGAAGATTTCCCTTTCCACCGCGCCCTGCTTCCTTCACAAACTCGCTGCACGAGATAACTTTCCGTTAATCATCTGTCTAATCAACATGAAACAAGCGAAGGTATAATAATAATCAATAAGACCAAAGAGCTTACATGATTTCGTCGAGCTGGAAGGCACTACGGAGTGGAGCGTAGGCACCTTTCTTCACGTTGAGAGCTACCATGGCGGGATAGCCGTAGCCGCCCACTCCAACCTGGTTCTCGAGATTAGCTTGCTTGCCAGCAGCTGTCCAGACAAAACTGCAAGGCAAAAAATATCCAGCTCAGGATGTGTAGTTCAAAAGAAAAGGGAGTTTTTACGACAAATGATTGCATGACATGCTTTTGTTGAGGCCAATCAAACATAGAATACTAGTTTTTACGACAAATGATTGCATGACATGCTTTTGTTGAGGCCAATCAAACATAGAATACTCGTTGTTTCAGTATCCTTGTACAGTTTATTGTTTGAAATATCAACACTAAAATTTTGTTCAAGCAAGGTTACTCAGTATCTTGTTTTAACTCTATATCTTAGCATAAAAAATACACGCCTGTTACTGTTCAATGCCAATATCAATGTTTCTTTTTTGCAAAATGTGGGTCTGGTGGCAATTTTGCAAAGCCCATTCTTTGTAATGACAAATAGCCAATTCAATCGTTACTGTTCAATGCCAATATCAATGCTTCTTTTTTTGAATGCCTAAACGAAACTACTAAATCGGTTAAACTCTTGACCTTTTCCTTTCTTTGAAAGTGACGAGCCAGACACATTTTGTTAAGGTCTGTAATTAGTTAAACTGAAACTTGCCTGTATGGACTCTTTTTAAACTTCTCAGCAACAGAGAGCAGGAGCTCAAGGTACTTGTTTCTTCCTTCTGCCTTTGAATCAAGGATGTCTGGAAGGAATGATACAAAACAAATGGCAGCAGAAGCGCACTTCTCTTCCATGACATCCTGCAGAATCCAAATCATCACTTCAAATATCAATGATGATGGACTAAACGATTGTCAGATTTTTGTATGTACCATAGCCTTACCGGGGCAGTCAACTCAGAAACTTCAGCTGGGCCAGAGTTGGCTTCCAACTGCTCCAAAGCAAATGACTCAATGGCAGATGCAGCTCTGGCCCCCTGGTAGGGGAATGGGCTCTCCTTATCAGCACCAAATACCAAAATAGTTGGAAAACCTTCCACCTTGTACTTGCTCATCAAGGACTGGAAAATAGGAGAGTAATAGTTAATTACTAATAATAATCTGCACCGTGGCAATTGGGAAAGAAGAGAAAAGAGGTCAGTCTGCCAGGAAAGCATTCATGCTTCTAAAAGGTGAAGAATTCAACCTTCTAAACTGTACTCATACACTACCTGAACTTATGCCAACAAAAAATTAGACGCTAAAAATCATGTCTCTCGACATCTTGAGAAAGTGGCATTCCAAACAAGTGGATGGGATGTCATCCCAATCAAATGGCTATGGATTAAGTGAGATCCCAATCAAATGGCATATAGATTTTGAATAGAAACTTAGCCAATGTGCTTAGCAGACTACAATATTTGTCGAAGTTGCAATTATGGGCCCTAAGGCTCTAAAATCAGGCTATATTGCTACAAAAAATGTGAATGCCTTCAAAATTTCAAATCCTTCAATGAAGTCCTGGTGATCACCAAAATGGCAAGAACTCAGCAGGAATTTAAAACTAAGAATTTATACTTTATAGCCATTGTTCACTAGCAAGCAGCTTGAGAATAAATTGGAAGTTTTGATAAGAGATTAATAAATATGGGCGATACATTGAAAGATACACCTACACTATTGCCAGTCATTATTCTCACAAAATTCTAAAACATAGGGTTATGGGAAAGGTCATTACCAAAAGAAGGCATAAGCTCAAAGAACAAATAAACACACACCTTTTCAGCATCACAATCAACATGGCCTAGCTTCACTTGGCCCTTCAAGTTCTTTGCAGCCTTTTTCCATTCAGGTGCCAATTTCTTGCAGTGCCCACACCTGAACAGAAGTACATGTCAAACTTCTGAAGCCCCCACAATGAATGAAGAGTATTGTAGAACATACAATGGCAATGGAAAAATGGTAGGAAAATAAAAATAAAATTAAGGAGAATGCCCTAGAATACTCTTAGTAAGAGATTACTTAATTTTACATAACTTACTGAAGGAAAGTATAATCAGGAATAGATTGGATTGATTGATATGAGGCAAGGTACAATTACATATATATACAGGCAAGGATCCAGAATCCTATAAGGATCAGGAGTCCTTGCCGTATCCGTATCTATCTGGCCTACCATATCTATCTAACTCAAACAGTCCTGCGCCAATTAGGGTCCTGACCAGCCCAAAGGGCGCCTATTCTAACACATCCCCGCAGTCCAAACGTCAGCCACTTTGCACGTTTAGACTGGACCGAAACTCCGTGAAGACCGAAGAAGGCAGCCCTTTGGTGAAGATATCCGCATATTGTGAAGTGGTAGGAACATGCTGGACACGGAGATCACCAATGGCAACTCGCTCTCGAACGACGTGAAGATCAATCTCAATGTGCTTGGTACGCTGATGCTGAATTGGATTGGAGGACATGTAGACTGCGCTGATGTTGTCACAATACACCAGCGTGGCGCGCCGAAGGGGCGTGTGCAGCTCGATGAGAAGCTGTCGCAGCCAGGTGGCTTCTGGAACTCCATTAGCCACTGCGCGATACTCAGCTTCAGCACTGGATCTTGATACTGTGTTCTGCCGCTTGGATGACCAGGAGACTAAGTTGTCACCAAGGAACACCGCATAGCCCGAGGTGGATTTGCGAGTGTCTGGACAACCAGCCCAATCAGCATCGGTGTAAACGACAAGATCCGTAGAGGAAGATGGTCGCAACAGTAGACCAAGGTGAAGTGTGCCTCGGATATACCGGAGAATCCGCTTCAGGGCAGCAAGATGAGGCTCTCGAGGGGCGTGCATATGAAGGCACACTTGCTGAACGGCGTACGCAATGTCCGGGCGGGTGAATGTCAGATACTGTAGGGCGCCAGCAAGACTGCGAAAGTCTGTGGCATCAGACACTTGGGCCCCGTTAGCTGCAGCAATCTTTGGATTGGTGTCAACTGGAGTAGAGGCTTGCATTCTGCCATACCAGCGCGATCCAGAATATCCAACATGTACTGTCGCTGGGAGAGGAGTAAACCAGCACTGCTTCGCTGAACCTGCATACCGAGGAAGTGATGCAATTCTCCCAGATCTTTCATGGCAAACTCTCGCTGCAGGGCTGAGATGATCCGCCGAAGAAGATCAGAAGAGGAAGCTGTGAGGACAATGTCATCCACATAGAGCAACAAGTAAGCTGTGTCGGAGCCGCGATGGTAAATGAAGAGTGATGTATCTGACTTAGCTTTAACAAAACCGATGGACAGAAGGTAGGTAGCCATTCGACTGTACCAAGCACGTGGGGCCTGCTTGAGGCCGTAGAGGGACTTCTTGAGCAGGCAGACATACGCAGGACGAGTAGGATCCTCAAACCCGGAGGGCTGCTGGCAATACACTATCTCATTCAGAGTCCCATGGAGAAAGGCATTCTTAACGTCGAGCTGGTGGATGGGCCAGTTGCGTGAAAGAGCCAGCGGGAGCACTGTGCGGACAGTAGCAGGCTTCACCACCGGACTGAAAGTCTCATCAAAATCCACACCAGGACGTTGAGTGAAACCACGGAGTACCCAGCGGGCCTTGTACCTCTCAAGGGAACCATCAGACTTGAACTTATGCCGGAAGATCCACTTGCCAGTGACAACATTGGCCCGAGAGGGGCGAGGTACGAGAGCCCAGGTGTCATTCTGCAGAAGGGCACGATGTTCTTCTTCCATAGCCGCTCGCCAATTGGGGTCGGCAAGAGCACTGCGGAAAGTCTTCGGCACTGGAGAGAGCGAGACGGTGTGATAAGTGGCCGGCATCCGAAAACCACTCTTCGCCCGCGAGCCCATAGCATGTTGGTTGCTCACGGGGCGAACAGGAACGGCACCCTTAGGCAAGGCAGCAGTAGTACTTGGCGATGCGGGCACAGGTGGAGGTCGAGGCTGGCGGCTGTAGTGGTGCTCGAAGAGGCGCTCGGGGCGAAGAGGCGGAAATCCGGGCGGAGGCCCGCGGGGCGCCTGTGGTGGCGTTGAACCCGTCGACGACGTAGGTGACGACGCGCCAGCCCGAAGGGCTGGCGGGACGTAGAGAGGCCCCGTCGCGGATGCCGCACGTGGCGCGGAAGGAGGCCCCGGTGACCAGAGCGCCGGTGGGATGTAGAGCGTCGGCACCGGAAAGTCATCAGCAGCCTCGGGCGCCCCAGGCACAGTCACAGAGTGACCGGCGGGGGCGCTGGTGTCGCCAGAAGGTGCCCCAGGGTCGGCCACACGAGGACCGGCAGGGACAGCAGGAGCGTCGGAGGTGCTGGGAGACGTGCCTGCAGGAAACAAAGTGGGCGAGGGTCCAATAGGAGCTGGCACCACATCATCAGTAAAATCAAGAAACTCGAGGTCGGTCGGGGTGCTAGGACCATGACGTTCAGCAAAGGGAAAGGCCGTTTCATCAAAGATGACGTGCCTGGAGATGATAACTCTATTGCTGGAAAGGTCAAGGCAGCGGTATCCTTTATGGTGGGAGGAGTAGCCTAAAAAGACACAGAGAGCAGACCTGGGAGCGAGTTTGTGAGGTGTGGTGGCAGATATGTTTGGATAACATTTGCAACCAAAAACCCGAAGATGATCATACGTAGGCAGCTTTGCAAATAATGCAAAGTGGGGTGTAGAGAGCTGGAGAGTTTTGGTAGGCAATATGTTAAGGAGGACAGTGGCTGTGGAGAGGACCTCCACCCAATAGGAGGGAGGCATAGATGCCTGAAAGAGCAGTGAGCGAATGACATTATTGATGGTGCGAATAATGCGTTCAGCTTTACCGTTCTGAGACGAGGTGTAGGGGCAGGACATGCGAAGATGGATGCCCTGAGCGAGGAAGAAGTGGCGAGTACTCGAGTTGTCGAACTCTTTCCCATTGTCGAACTGGACCGACTTGACACGTGTGTCAAATTGAGTGAAGACATGGGCGATGAACTGAGCCAGCGTGCTGAAAGTGTCAGATTTGAGGCGCAAAGGAAATGTCCACAAGTAATGAGTGCAGTCGTCCAGTATAACCAAGTAATATTTATAACCAGAGACACTGACAACCGGGGAGGTCCACAGATCACAGTGAATGAGATCAAACTTGCTAGACGCACGAGTGGTGGACGGATAAAAGGGCAAACGAACATGACGCCCTAACTGACAAGCATGACACAAATCTGAACAATCACGAATATGACACGAAGTGCTGGACGCAAGTTTGGACAACGCCTCATGACCAGGGTGGCCAAGTCGTCGGTGCCACAGCGGGGAAGAAGCCTGAGCGACAAGGGAGTGAGCTGGAGGTAGGCGCAGAGGGTACAGCGGCCCGGAGCTATTGCACCTGACGATCTCGGTCCGGGAGGGAAGAGCTTTCACAGAACAACCAGCAGGGTCAAACTCCACAGAACAATTATTGTCGATAGTAAATTGGCGGACAGAGATGAGATTCTTAATAAGTTGTGGTGACACAAGAACATTATTAAGACGCAAAGAAGGAGACAACTCTGTAAAACCAGTAGCAGTGACAGGCATGACGGAACCATTACCTACGACAATAGATGAAGGAGTAGGATACCGCGAAGGAAGAATATGTGAAAGAGAGGAGGACTGGGATGTCATGTGGGAGGTAGCACCTGAGTCGAAATACCAGTCGCCGGACGAAGGTGGAGTCAGGGACGTGGTGCTGAAGGCGGAGGCAAGCGCCGTCGGATCCCAGGAGGGAAGGCCAGCCACGGGGTTGTAGTACCCGGGGGCAACCCAGTGTGCAGCACCGTCAGGGGCAGCAGCCTGGCTGTGGGTGACGAAGGCCTGCTGTTGCTGCTGCTGCTGTGCGAGGAGCGCCTGCTGGTGCGCCTGCTGTTGCTGCGCCTGGAGGTGAGGGGGCACCGGGATCGGTGCTAACGGAGGGCGGGGGCCTCCTGGCCACATCTGGATCGAGCCCATCCAGGGGTTGTAGTAGCTGGCCAGGAGCGACCACCACCGGGGGCAGGCTGCTGCTGTTGCTGCGCGCTGGTGGACTGCTGCAGCAGAGCCACGGCTTCATGATGAAGCATGGCGGCACGGAGATCGACGGCGGGTGTAGGGGCACTGCCAGGGGGGACCAGAGGACCCCGTGGGTGGGCTGGCGGCTGCAGCGGCAGCGCGGGCCTGAGCCGTGCGAGCCAGTGCGGGCAGCGGAAGGAACGCGCGGCAAGGGGAGCCGACGCGCGGGTTAGGGCAGCGGAAGAGAGAGAAAAAAAAAATTGACCTAGGCTCTGATTACCATGAAGGAAAGTATAATCAGGAATATATTGGATTGATTGATATGAGGCAAGGTACAATTACATATATATACAGGCAAGGATCCAGAATCCTATAAGGATCAAGAGTCCAGAGTCCTATAAGGATCAGGAGTCCTTGCCGTATCCGTATCTATCTGGCCTGCCATATCTATCTAACCCAAACAGTCCTGCGCCGATTAGGGTCCTGGTCCAAAGGGCGCCTATTCTAACACTTACTGTGACCTTTTTTTTTCCTCCTCATCTATTTGAGAACTTGATAGCAAAGAATGTACAATAACCCAAGTTATATGATAAAGAGTATGTGTATAGCAAGCTTCATACCATGGCGCAAAGAATTCCACAATCCAAAGGTCCTTGCTTTTGACAACGAGTTCATCGAAGTTACGTGAATTCAATTCTACTGATGCACTTGGTTCACTTTTCTCACTTGAACCTCCAGATGTCTTGCCATTTGACCCAGCTGACGCCTTACCACTCAACCTCTCTCTAAGAAGGGACTTAACCTGTGAATAGCAGAACACACATAGAATTGGAGCAATGCATTGACTGCCTTAATGCCTACTAGAGAAGAACTTCATATGTTTAAGGCATTGGTTAGGACAGCCATTTGTTTAAAGTAACATAAAGAGCACAATCAAGAATCCGCCCACAAAAATATTTCATCCAATAGAAAGATATCAGTTGTTTTCATAGCATGCTAAGATATGAAGTCATTCCTATGAGTTACTGAAATTAAATAGTATGTGGAAAGCGTAAACAGCCTTAAGAAGGGCCTTGACCTGTGAACAGTAGAACACACAGAGAACTAGAGGAATGCATTGACTGCCTCAACACCTACTAGACAAGAACTTTGAATGTTCAAGGCATTACTTAGGTCAGTCATTTGTTTAAAAGACATAAACAGCACAATCAAGAACTCAACCACAAAAATAATTTCAGCTCTTACAGCAATTATTTTCATAGTACACTAAGATCCAAAGTAATTCTTATAAGCCACTGAAGCTAAATGGTTTCCAAAAACCATACTGCATGGCTTTGCACAAAGCATGGAATGTGTTCAGTAAAAAGGGGCAGCAAAAGCATAACTGCATAAGTCATACCTACGACCTAGTATATACTAAAAGTGACTGATTATCCAATGAACAAATAGAAGAAAAATAAAGGACATCTAATGATCTAAGTAGCATTTGATGCAACAAACCTGTGACAGAGCAAACTCTACGATTGGCTTTACATCTCTTGCTCCTTGATAATCGACTGGAGGTTTACCAGGGGAAAACACCTTAATAGTGGGAAATCCCCTGATTCCATATTCCTGCAAAAAAAAAATCATGCATTCAGAATCAACTAAACTGATAGCATTGCAAGCACAGATGAGAGATCTATGAAAATTATGCAAGTCAGATCAAATTTGTGGTTCTCAGTTTCGCATTACATGAGTCAAGAGGACAATTTGGGGAAGTGAAACAGAAAACTTATCAGACTCATAGTGTAAAAAGAAGGTATCCTAATCTGGGGTCATTTTACCAGAATTAATTCCAATCATATTGTTCACCCTGCGTTTGTCTGTCTTCTTTGCTGTCCCACAGGGAGGATAACTTATTGCAGCCAACATCAGTTTGATACGGCTATTTCATTGTATATACATTTTAGAGTCACATTAGCAATAAGTTATTGTCAAAACATTAACAAAATTCTTAAACATATGCACCAAAGAATATAGAATTCTAGCCAATGCCAAATTTTCATCAGATTTATCAACAAATTGCTAATTCCACATGCAAGTTCATAACTAACAGTAACTCAAAAGTCAAAACCACTCACAAACTGCTAATTTATAATAGCCAACTAAGGCCTTGTTTGGATGCGCATGTATCCCCCTCAAACCACATGTGTTGAAGTGTATTTGAATTAATATACACTCCAATACACTACAATCCATGTGGTTTGAGGCCGATACATGTGCATCCAAACAAGGCCTAAAGGAATCTATACATAAAGTTTGCTATACAGAAGGTGGTTTCATTAATAGTAAGGGAACAAGGATTTTACCCCTCCCTCCCTCTTAAAATAACTTTCTGTGCAGAATCGCCATATTTCACTCTCTTACTTGTCTTGCAACAGTTCCGTATGCAAAACAAATATGTCATGTGTTCTAACTTATGCACGGTGCTAAACTTTAACCGAATACTAAAAAATAAATAAATAATTTAGATACACAGCAACTCCAGTGGAGCCCCTAAACAGGCCCCTATTCTAAATCTAGGGATTTGGTCCAAAAAAATCCACTCCAATGCACCTTCTATTTGGGCTCCCATTTTAGGAGGGCTCTCAAAATTTAGTTTTGGGTCCCCAGAAAAGAGGCCCTCCTATTCCTCTCCCTCCCCCCAAATTAGGGACAATGACTGAAGTTGGACTTTGAATTTGACCCTCAAATTTTGTAGACCACCTCTCAAATGGAAATGTAGGGGCTTGATTTAGGGCCTGTGGCTGGAGATGCTTACCATAAATTTACCATCCCAAACCTAAACCACCAAATAAGTGTGGCACTGCACTGCTGAAGATCAGAACAAATTAATAAAACATATCCCCATCCCCGGTTAAGCATCTGGATACGGAATCCAAGTATTGGTGTGACACTGCACATTAGTGATTAGTCTAGGGAATCATCACCTAATGCGACCAAACTATACGGTACAATTGCAGCAAGTGATGGCGAGATCACTACATTGAACATTCAGGTCAACTCGCACGCCCGTGTACAAATTACAGGGAAACAAGATGGTGAACGAGGAGGCACACTCACCTGCGCGAGCGCCTGGTGCGCATCGGCATCGAGCGCTGCGACGGTGGCGACACCCTTGAGCACGCCGGCAGCCTTCTCCCAGGCGGGCGCCAGCTGCTTGCAGTGCCCGCACCACGGCGCGAAGAATTCAACCAGCACCACGCCGTTCGAGTTCAGCACCTGCACGAAAGGCAAACGCGACACACTGCTCAGAAAGAACCTAAAATGGAGGCGCCGATCTGGTGGCCGAGGGGCAGTGGGAGTCGGGAGAGACCTTCGATTTGAAGTTGTTGGGGTTGAGCTGGAGGACGGGAGAGCCGGCGGAGTAGAGTGCGGCGGCCGGGGAGGCGGCCGCTGCCACTAGGAGGAGCGCCGCGACGACGGCTGGACGCATGGCGGAGCCGCGAAGCTTCTGGAAGCGGGGGAGGGGAGGAATCAATCGGCAGTGGCGACTAGCGATCGGGCTTCGTCGTAGTGCTGCGATTTAAGCCTGCACCCTCGCGAAGAGATGGACGCGTGTGTAGACCAATCGATGCCCTCCACGTCTGAGGTATGTCCACGTCGGAGTGGCTTCTCTTCCTTGGCGCGAGGGCATTGGTCAATTGGACCATCAGTGCGGAGTGCGGCCATGGAGCATCATCGTTGTTTGGAGTGTGCCCAAAATATGGTCCGAAAGGCCTTTTGAAAAAAGGACGCAAGGACATAATGGGCCGGATTCAGCTACATTACCAAGAGGTCGGCATTCTGAGCCCAGAAATAGGATCCAAAGTCGCGAAATGATCCGATGCATGTACTCCTCATCCTCTGTCCCTAGGTAGAATAAATAAAATAGAAGCCATTCTCACTTTTCAAAAATATAATTTTTTATCTTTAATGATTAATTATATATAAAAGAATATAAATATCTATAATATATAATTAGTACATTAGATAGATCGTTGAATATATTTTTATAATAAATTTATTTAGAGATATAAATGTTTTTTCTAGAAATCTAATTAAAATTAAGAAAGTTTGACATACACACATCTCATAGCGACTTTCTTTTTAGGACAGAGGGAGTACTACCTTTCTCACAAATATATTACTCCTTTTTCTAAAAAAACAAATATATTACTCTCTTCGTTCTAAAAAAATATATAATTTTAACTTTGAATCCAAACAAGAATTTGTCTAGATCCAAATGTAAAATTACACTCTTTTTTTGACAGCATTTTTTACTAAAAAAATCCACAATTTTTTACACTCTTTTTGTGACAGTCTTTTTTTTTTACTAAAATCCTCAATTTTTTTACTAAAATCCGCTTAATAAACTTTCAAGATATATATTACTACTTATAGACATTACTATACACTATCAAACATACAGTCTTTTTTTTTACTAAAATCCTCAATTTTTTTACTAAAATCCGCTTAATAAACTTTCAAGATATATATTACTACTTATAGACATTACTATACACTATCAAACATATTTATGTGTTATAATTTAACGTACAACTTGTTGCATGGTCACCAAAATCGAAAGAAAACTCGATTAGATTCCCATGCACCACTCATGTGGTCGTCTTTTTCAGTCCTTTATAACCTTTGATCGTGCTCTAGGGTAGCCGTAACATGGATTTTTTGTTGGTCCAATTCATCTTGAAAGCATGAAAAGAATAGAAAGAGTACACGCCTGCATCAGCAATCTAGTGATCCGTCCACGAAAGAATGTCTTCAAGATTGAATAGGAATGTTTACAGGAGCCTGATTTGACCGGGTTATGGACGACAGAGCATGAATGAGTATGCGATCTTGACTGACGAGCTTGATTAGCTAGGAGGTGCGTCGTGCTGTTTAGACTTCTCTTGCAACCTCGAAAACCTTGTAGTCGTTTGCTGAGTTGCAGTTGATGCATCAACTTCTAAGTGTAATATTTGATGTTCCAGTCTGGTGGCGTTGAGTGATTTGATCCATTCTAGAAGCTAGCTAGCTCCCCATTGAATTGTCTGTGATATATATAGTTTGGAGCATGTATGTCCATTGCACAGACCACCGATGCCACTAATGCCAAGGCTGCTGCTTCGACCATGAGGACTGCTGCGCAACATCGTGCTCCCCTCCGCAGTTGCGTCTTCAGCCAAAAGGTGACAAGATGTCCGCCCTTCATGGTGCGGCGTCTCCGGGCTTTTCCAACGCTAGGTGGCATATTTCTCCAATGTCCACCTTACCTCTAGTCCTGCATGTCATACACAACGTTGCCTTTGTATGTTGTTAGAGGCTCTTGCAAAAGCAGCGAGAGTTTTATCTGACAAAAGGTGAAAGCAGTAGGTGAAAAACGTCACATCGTTGTTTGATTGATTGGGACCGTGTCTGTCTGGCTGCCGCGTCCCTCTCACTTTATATACGTCTTCCGGAAAACGTGTCCAGAAAACGAGTATAGGGAAACACAATTTTTTAGAGACAGACATTTAGAGATAGAGGGAGTACAAAGGATTCCACTCTCTGCTTCTAAACTTTTTTCCTTGTTAAAGTACGATGTGTATAGTGATGGGACTAAAAAGATAAGGCTTGATTTTTTTTCCAAGGTTAGGCATTACAGTGTGTGTGGACGATGATTTTTTTTTTCTTGAGGCCAATAGTGATGTATGTCTGCATTGGTGTTGCCCTCATCAGCTAGCAATGTGACATGGCTTGGGTGTAGATGTCCCATCTTCTCGTGTCTTGACTCTTGACCTCATCCCAATTTCTCTTTCACACATGTACACACATCCCTCGATCTTTAGCGAGTGGATCGATGTTGTTAGTGCATTTTGGGCGCGTTTGGTTACCTGTTTGTCCATGTCTGTGGCTCGTCGGGTGCAGGCAAGCAACGATTGGTTTCCTGCGTGAGCGTCAGAGCCTGGCTGGCCGTATGCAAACGGCGCTGCTGAGCTCAGCTCATGGGAAACGAGTTTCGTCTTCGTTTCTCGTGATGCAGGACAGGTCCTAAAAATTCAGACAACCAAACATTACGTCGTACTAGTCTGGTCAGCCAGTATGTGCTTGGCTGATGCGAATCAGGCAGACCAAGTAAACGTGGGCGGGCCGCGGGCGTGTGTGTGTGTGCGGTGCGGGTGCGGCAGCGCGCCGCGGGTAGCGGCGGTAGCCAGCACGTCGCGTGCGCAGTGCGGAGTGCGTGTGCGCCCGTGCCGTGCCAACATCGCCAAGACGCCAAGCCTGCCACATCGCCGTGGCGCGGTGCGGGGCTCATCATGCACGCACGCTCCCATCCCATGTGATGGCTGTGAGGAGCGGCAGGCGCAAGGCCCGTCGACAGACGACGTAGAGGATTTAAGGCGTGGCAGGGGCATGGCCCCCGCCGGGGGTGCCGGACGACGACGCGAGCGGCGCGGGCGTACGTACGTGTAAGACGCGCGGCGGATTGATGGTATTGCTTCCCTCCGACAACCCGCCGCTGGCACACCGGCTATCGATCGGCACTTCGGCAGCCTATTGAAGCAGAAACCTGGGCTAGGAAGCGGGTTGGTCGATTCTGCAGCCTTTTGACTCGTTCAACCTGATGCCATGGTACTACAACGTCGTGCGCCTCTGCTCCCGGTCGTGACTGTATAGGTGGTCGGTCGCAAATCGGCATAGAGCTCTATCCAGCGCTCGACAAACATTCATTCCGCGTTTCTGATTGCCAGTTTGCCACACACACAGACACGTAGCCCGTGCCATGCATGGTGCACTTGAATTCAAGGGGATGCTGGATGGATGCAATGCAGTGCACCCGCCTTGCTGCGCTCGCCATCAAACATCAGCTGCTAATCGGTCCGTGTCACAGATGGCATCGATGCACTCCAACGCGAGGCCTTTGATTTCCATAGATTTGGGATATGTATGGGATGGCTGCAGATGAGCTGGGAGTGGGAACAAGCACTTTGGTTCGCCATCAGTTAGCCGCCTGGCTACTTTCAGGGAAGCTTTCCTTCTGTTCACATTTCGTATTCAGAGTTACTCTGCATGCGGTGGTCATATCCATAGTTTGACTGATGATTTTAAGGTTAATATATAAGTTGATTGATATTGTTTTATTATGAGAAACATCGTTATATCATGATAAGTTTAAATAAATAAGGCAACTGCATGGACAGTAGCTCGGGGTTCTCGTTCAGACTTCAGGCACAACTGTAGCTAGTCCTGCGAACACATGGTGGATAAGTGCCCATGTAGATTCAGTTTTGTAATGAGTGATTGTCCAACACTTGAGTGTTTCAGTTTGAGTGGCTTACACTAACCTCTTGCGAAAGTAAATGTGTGTCTATCTATCGGCTTGTGGTGTGCAGGTGCTATGCCTAGTGACAGTGGTCAATGGTGTGGAGAAGGTCGAGTAGAGGCTTGCCGTGCCGATGGACTGAGAGCGGTGAAGGGCGGAAGCGGGGCTCGGACTGAGGGACCATGGGCGCCGGAGGGCTAGCTGTGGTGGCTAGTACTTGGCACCGGCGAGCGCGAGAAGACATGGAGGTAGACCGAGTCGACCGAGTCAAGACGACGAACGAGCGGGTCGAGCGGAGGCTCATGAGACTCGGAGTTCGACCGGGCGAGGACAAGGTGGCTCGAGTCGAGCGGTTTGGTAGTTTGGGCCACAAAACCACCGGAGGACGGTTTCCGAGTTTGGGCCTCAAAACTCGGGGTTCGGTAGTTGAGCCGAAAGCTATCGGTGGCGGGTTTCGCGGGTTTGGGCCTCAAAACCCGGGCGGAGCTTCCGAGGAAGCGGGGATGGCACGTGGCAGAATCCTGGAGGTTGCGTCGAGGCGACGGCAACTCCGGGCAGGAAGCGGGGTCGTTCGACCAATATTCACTGGAAATATCTCCGACTTGGATTACAGTGTCTCAGGACTAGGTAATTCGGCCATGTATCTAGGGGGCGATTTGGAAATGTCCAAAGCGCCGTTAAGTAGTGGATGAAGGGTGCTTACCCCTTCACCTCTTTCACCTCTCTCATTTTCCCCCTCTCCACTCTCTCTCTCTCCCTAACCCTAATTCTTGCTTCATGAGGTCCCTAGATTGATTAGCAACCAATCTTTGTAAGAACTTGCGAATCTTTTGTTGGAAATCGGAGGCCTTAACCTCCGTAAGACATGATTAGTTCAATTTCGTGATTTGTGTCTCCGATTGTGCTTGTTCTTCACGTTCTTGCTTTTTTCCGAAATTGCTCATGACATGAGATCTTTGGCTACGCGCCGTTTCGGTTGATTCCGTTTGAATCATTTTGTGCAGGGACGTGAGAAGAGCAATTGCACCAAAGGGTTTCCCTTGATTCCTCACGAGCACACAGATCGGGCGATTTCTTCGTTGAGTTCTTGTTCTTGAGCTCTTTTCCCGAATTCTTTTTATTCCCGTTAATTCACACCAAATTGAGCGATGATTTCTTCGGGATAGCTCTTCCATAGCCTTGGAATCATGCCCACAAAGTTTGGTGGCTATTGGTGAAGATTTGGAAGTGATTTGGGAAAATTTGGAGGAGAGGCGATTCAAAATCGCCCCCAAATCGCGTCTGTCCAGCCAACCGTGGACAGTCCGGGGTTTATTCCCGGACAGTCCGGGAGTCGGGGCTGAAACAGAGCTCCTCGGGGTGAGTTTCTGAGTTTTGCCGACGGACTGTCCGCAGTTCAAATCCGCCGAGAAACACAGTTTCTGGACCTTCTGTTCGGCATTTTCAGCTTTGCCGGCGGACAGTCCGGGCCTCACCCGCGGATAGTCCGCGGCTCGTCAGAATCAGGCGATGGACAGTCCGAGCTGTGTCAGCGGACAGTCCGTGAAAACTGTTTCGCTGTTTTTCCGTATCTCTGTCGTCCGGACTCCGCAGTTCCGTTTGTTGCGTTGGATTCGTATTCACGTAAGAAACATGATTAGATACTTTTAAGATCAGTTCTCATAAGTATTTTTGGGTGTGCTTTTGCCTCTTCTCTTTAGGGGTTGAAAGTACCTCTCTCGGTGTATCGGTTTCGAGTCCGTGGCTTCGATCGTTCTTCGTCTTCTCCAACCGCTCCGCTGCACCTTTAGGGGTCTTCCTAAGGTGTCTACCTACTTGTTAGGTCGTGTGCGAGTTGTTTCTTCCGAGGTCAAGTTTTGGACGTGATTTTGGGACAATGGCCAAGTGTGAGAAGAAATTTGATTTAACTCCCATTTATCCCCCTCTGGTCGCCGTTCTCGGTCCTTCAAGTCCGATGAAGTTTCCTTGACCCTCTTCAAAGAACAAATTCCGGAACTTATATGAATTTGTAGTCGAATCTGAATGGTTCGATAACAATTTACAATTGTGCATTACAAGAGCCCGGTGTGGCTTATTAGCTAGGGTAGGCTACCAATTTTTTTTTAATAAATTGGAGGCTACCAAATTAAAGTACGTAGAAAGCTAGTACTGCAAATTTTTAAACTTGCTCCGCATTACGTGTCAGCAAGCCATTTCCAAATTGTATGCCGCTTCTTTAGCTCCCTCCTGGACATACTTATGTAGTGTGCTTTTTCGTCATGCTGTGCTCATGCAGTGTAGGAATGTTTCACTTCACGGCCGACATATGTGGTTGCCAGACCCAACCTGAACTGTGGACACTGATGCTGCACCAGCCATCAGAAGGGCTACCCCCTAGATGGCCTGCTTGTTGGGTATGCTGGCTTCAGAACAGAAAGCTCCAAAATCCTCAATTTGGTGGTCGATTATATGGGTTTGGCTTAATAGCTCTTTAAATCTCAAAGGCCCATTCTGCACAGGGTAGGTGCATGCAGAATCATGTTTCTCCTATAATCTTCCCTCCGACTCTGTTGTTAAGCATATTAGATCTGTTCATTCGTCGCTTTGTTGTATATATACTCATATTATTGTAAGTTACATGATTATAGTAGTTATAATCAAGTTTACATGTTTACATTTATTTCTGAATTAAATTGATCTAAAAGTACTAATTAATCCAACTATTCATTCTCAGAGCTGGACATGTGTCTAACGGCTGAGGATTGTAGGCTTTTGCAAAAGCACCGAACCATGCTTTATTTCGAGATAGGATGGTTGGAGAAAAAGCTTATTAAGCAACTTCTCGAAGAAAAGGATCTCTTTGAAAGGTCTTCGCCGCCGTAACTTTTTTTCGGAAGCCTAGATTTTTTTTTAACGCTCGACGGCTAGAGTTCGTTACCTATTTGGCCTCCGTTCTTACATTGCCAAAATTGCTTTTTTCCTTGAAAATTTAGTGTTGCTTGACTGGGTTTCTTTTAATCCAGAGCATAAAGCGGATAATGCTCCCAATTATACATAATTATTTCAATAGTAACAAAATTCTATAATATGACTTATGAACACTCAGATTGATATTTAAATAAACAATATATTTAAAACTATTTGTCTACTATGTCAGATTAAAAATGCAAACACTTTTCCTACAACTATCTGGGAAAAAAACACTACACACACATGGATAATAGTGGGTACGCAATGGGCAGTTTTGGGTAATTGGCTTAGTCCCCTTTTCTTCCTTTGAAAATAAACTTGCTCATTTTGAGATTTTTTGGATCAACCATCTCTAAACATAACATATGCTACAATGTTGCGACAGTCAATTGACCCCATAACACATTACTTCATTTAAAAATATAAATTGTTTTTTTCAAAGTCAAGGTTGTTTAATTTTGACCAACTTTAGAGTAACTCCAAGAAACTCACTATATCCTCCTAATTGTTAGGAATAAATATTTTGATACAAAATATCCTCCAACAACTTTTTAATTTGGCGCCATATTCTATTCGAGATTTCTCGCTAGCCAAAAATACAAAACGAGAGTGACTCTCTAGTGCATATAAGAATAGAAAAATTGTTGGAGAGTGAAAAGATATAGAAAATAATTTTATGCAAATGAATCTTTATGCAAATGACTATCAAGTGATGTTAAAGAGTAAAGTTTAGAAAGCCCCTTGAAGATGCTCTTAAATGAAAATACAGTAAACTCTCAATACCAAATAAAGGTACCATCAGAACCTATTTTTACGATTGACTTTGCTAAATAATTTTATATCATAGATGTTGTATATCACTACAAGCTTTATTAAAGTTCTTTTTGAAGAATCAACGGGGAGCCAAGGAGACCCATATGAACATTTCTATTTCTTCAAAGCTCGGGTACAAGATCAAGTGGCAAGTTCTATTTGGTAGAGCTCTAGACAGCATCAGCTCTAGCTTCTCTATGCATTGTCATGGGGAGTCTTTTCTCTCCCCTCTTAAAATAAACTAGAGTCCATGGAGTCATTTTTTTCTTCATCGGTTTTAGCTCCTTCATGTACTGTGTAAGGAACCAGAGTTGTTGGAAGCTGTGTCAATTAGGCCCTAATCCCCTTCATAGAGAGATAATGATAATAGGATACATTATAGTAGAAGGGAAAGGGAACCAACAAAGAAAAAAAAGAAACTATACAAACTCATCCAAGTCTTGACCATTGAAGAAAATTTTGATTTAGGATAGTGATGGGCCAGGTTCTCAATTTTCTATCACACAAAGATAACTATCAATTTGGTTGAAGAGCCACATATCTAGACCAGGATTCAAATCAATAGACCTAAACCCTCCAATCTTAGTACCACGCCTTTTTTGATTATCAATCATTTCATAATTTAGTTGATCTCATCGAGAAGGCTAATCTCTGCTATAAATCAAAGAACACAAGTAAGAACAAGATAAAATGCAACTTAAGTAAAGTGACAATTGCTAATGTATGATTAAGCTCTCGAATATAGGGTTTCACAAATCATAATGCAATTGTTCAATGACAGATTGATTTAAATCAAAACCCTAACCCTAACTTAGAAATGATGACTTGATATAAAGTTCTTGGGGCATGATACCCCCTAGAATCCCCCCTAATAGAATCTAAGACGATACATAACCCAACGAACCAAAAAATGATGATGCATCACCTTGGTAGATTCTGGACACTGACTTATTTTGACGATTCATGTTGACTTCGGTTGAATTTTGATGTCAAACAAAAGACATTGCTTAGCTTATGAAATTATCTTTTCATTCATACATGTAGGCTGATCCTAGAGGCCAAGGTAGACTCGAACTCGAGTTGGACATGGCCTCTTGCTTGACTTGAACGTCCTTGCTAGTCTTCTCTACCTTGACGCCTCTCTCCAAATACTTCATAGTTCTCTACAATGTTTCTTAACATAACAACATCATCAGCTAGTAATCTATTCTCAAAACTATGAAAATGATCATTTAAGAATAAGCTCACCTCGAGATTTAGTTGTTGTATTTGAGCTCCAGTCATTGGATCATGGGCATTCCAAAAAGTGCTATTCTCATCCGATAATTTAAAGCAAAACCTACAATTTGAACAAATGGAGTGCTAAACAGGTAGACTCCACTCTAATACTGCTGACACAACTGATTGTAGCCAACTTAAATTGTTCGTTAATGATTAAAGAATAATTTTTTTAAGCTAACCAGCTTAACTATTATATGTGGAGATAACACAACTCGTAGACATTAAGATAAAATATAATATTCTCACATAGGTCCAGAAAGCAACTGAATTCTCCTTTGAAGTGGCCTTTCGGCTCCCGTTACAAGAATTGTTTTTAAAAAACCGAAAACAACCCTAGAGCATTCTACTTACAATAAAAGGTAACCTTCTTACACAGGTTAAGGAAAACCCTTGAGCGCCTGCCTTCGATCCGAAGTGGCCTCCCATTATAAGAAATTAAAAATAAACTCGACCTGTGGAGGGTAAGACAACTCCAAACATTTCGCTTGAGATAGAGGGTAATATTCTCATACAAATCAAGAAAACCATAATGGAACCTATAATCTAAGGAGTGCTATTAGAGCCACCTATTCAGTCCGACTAAACATCGTCCACATATAGTAATAACACTCTATGCTTGAAAGATAATGCAACAGAAATTAACATTTAATAATTATGTTGTCTGAAAGACAACGACAAACAATATGGAGCAATATGCTTGCTAAATCTAGTTACACAATATTCCTCTTCACATTGTAAAGACATTTACACTTTAATTGTGGCGACTAATAACACAACGAGCTGGATGTTCAAATTCGAACAAAATCAATGTTGCAAGTTGCCGACATTTCCACAACGTCTCGCTATCATTGTCGCCTTAATGCACCATTGCATCACGCCTTACCATATAAAAACTTGGTTTTCTCTCCTTTTCGTTTGTCACCTTTTTTTTTGCTAGCCTTTTCCACTGCCATTTAAAAGACGGAAATTGGATGTCGATAGAAGCCTAATTAAAAGGTTCAATAAGCTAAAACCCGCAAACTCTTGTGCTAATTTGTCCACCATTAACCCGAACAAAGTGACAAGAGGTATAGGAAGTGACATAAGTAAAATAATGTCGGACAATTTCAACTTTAGTTTTACCACTACAAGGTCCCAAGATCATACTCTTACCCATGATCTCTTATAAGGCTTACACACAAGCTTCAAACCTTAAAATCTTTAACTAATAATTTGACTAATAATTTTGGATTATTATAATACAAAAACTTTATTTAGTTAGATTTGCGATCAAATATACTAGTATGTATCCAACTATATATTATATCGACAGATGGTATATCGCTATATCAACCTTTACCGACTCTTTTGTAGTGATTATTTTAGAGTTGTGATGTGTCTGTTGTTTTAGACGCTTCTAGACAATTTTTATGGGCATTTTAGTGGACCCACCAACCTAGAATAACCATAGATACGTTTTATTGGCGAGATTCTTCCTTCCCATGAGGTTTGTTGGTTTTTATCACGATAAGTCTTCCAAAAACTAGCTCAGCCGATTTTCCCTACTTCGCTTAGTTCAATTAGATCCTCCAGTGGTTTGAACGATGCTACGTATGATCAAGCATGCTAGCCTTTTAGGTGTGGGACCAGATTCGCATGAACATATGGAAAAGAGGACTGCGTAGATGTAGATTTTTGTTTGTGGTTCTCTTTTGGCTTTGGGTGAACCTCGCTAAACGTAAATGCTGACCACAATAAACTGTTTGTTTTGTCAACATTTGTTTTATTTAGCCTAGACAAATTCAAGAATTTGCATTGGTATGAGTTCACTTGCTTGTGGAGAATTTTTTTCCGAAAGGATGACAAAAACTTTGTCGCAATTTCTATTAGACGAAGAAAGAAAAAGGTAAGTATCATCCTAAATTTTTATGGAAACTGGACCTAGAAACCATACAACGACCGAGGAGAGTATTCCACTCATCATTCACAACTCTGTCACAACTCACGCACTACTTGTAACTTAGTCGAATTGACTCTAGTAACAACTTGCCAGGAAAACATACCCAACTAAAACACCTCAACTGGAGGTCACTAACACCATTGGATCACTGAGCACTAATGCTCTTGTGGAAGCACCATGCCAATCGATAAGAGGTCCACAGCTGAAACTGGATCGCCTAGCAAAACCTTCAAGAAGAAAACGATGCCAATAGCGTCAACAAACTAACCCGTTGAGAGAAGGTTTTCACCTGCAAAATCCAATACGGTAGGAGGAGAAGTAGAAAAGGACGCCTCCAAGGAGGGCACGACATCTGCAAACGTCATCGTCCAAGCTTTCGCCTCGATCTCATAAAACCTCCACACCTTCCGCCACCGCCGCCGGAGATCCACTGAGGTAGCTGACCCAAGGAAACTAGCTCGAAAACGTTGCTGGCTTCCCTCTCGTTGGTATCACTTTTGGTTGGTTTATCCTTTAATTCCGGTTACTTAACCAGGAGTGGTACACATCGATATCAAACCCCATGAACATTGAGCCGGTTCATTTTTCGATTGGGAACAGCAGTACGGGAGGGCTGGAGTGCTCGACGCGGCTTCCGTATTTTGCCGTGACGCGCGACCGCGAGCGGGACGGCCCAGAGAATCCCGTGCATTGCATGGTGAGGGCCCGGGATGAGACGGGCCAACACGCGCCGCCCACATGGGCGTGGGTGCCCACAGGTCGTCAATGCTGGTGACAAGTCGGCGGTAAGGTCGTCCACTCCGCTAGAATGCTTGTTGCTTGGGCTTGGCTGCCGAGCCTGCTATAAATGGTGACCGACCCCGGCCACTTCCACTCACTTCACTCCAGCGTTCAGCATTACACGCACACCATAAGGAAGAAACAGAGAAACAGAGAGAGAGTAAACATGGCGCCTGCATTGTCATTCCCGATCATCGACATGGGGCTGCTGGGCGGGGAGGAGAGGCCGGCGGCGATGGAGCTGCTGCGCGATGCGTGCGAGAACTGGGGCTTCTTCGAGGTAGACGATGTTCGGTTCAGCACGGGAGGAGGACTAATCGAATTCCAGGAACCAGAACAAAATAATTAAGCTGCACAAATACTATCGTTGATAGGTTTTAACGCTCTATCTGTTTTGTTTTATTTTGTTGTTCACTCTTCGCTGTCCAGATTCTGAACCACGGCATCTCGACGGAGCTGATGGACGAGGTGGAGAAGCTGACCAAGGACCACTACAAGCGGGTGCGGGAGCAGAGGTTCCTGGACTTCGCCAGCAGGACGCTCAAGGACGCGGACGCGGAGGGCGTGAAGGCGGAGAACCTGGACTGGGAGAGCACCTTCTTCGTCCGCCACCTCCCGGAATCCAACGTCGCCGAGATACCGGACCTCGACGACGAGTACCGGCGCGTGATGAAGCGGTTCGCGGCCGAGCTGGAGGCGCTGGCGGAGCGGCTGCTGGACCTGCTGTGCGAGAACCTCGGGCTGGACAGGGGCTACCTCGCGCGGGCGTTCCGCGGGCCCAGCAAGGGCGCCCCGACGTTCGGCACCAAGGTGAGCAGCTACCCGCCGTGCCCGCGCCCGGACCTCGTCAACGGCCTGCGCGCACACACCGACGCTGGCGGCATCATCCTGCTGTTCCAGGACGACCGCGTCGGCGGCCTCCAGCTGCTCAAGGGCGGCGAGTGGGTGGACGTGCCGCCCCTGCGCCACTCCATCGTCGTCAACCTGGGCGACCAGCTGGAGGTGATCACCAACGGCAGGTACAAGAGCGTGATGCACCGGGTGGTGGCGCAGCCCGACGGGAACAGGATGTCCATCGCGTCCTTCTATAACCCGGGCAGTGACGCGGTCATCTTCCCGGCGCCGCCGCTGGTGAAGGCCGAGGAGGCGGCCGCGGGGGCGTACCCCAGGTTCGTCTTCGAGGACTACATGAAGCTGTACGTGCGGCACAAGTTCGAGGCCAAGGAGCCACGGTTTGAGGCGTTCAAGTCCATGGAGGCGGACAGCTCCAACTGCGTAGCCATCGCGTAAAAGACTGCGCCTTGCTCTGGTTTACTCTGTGTGTTATATACTTATATTGGACTGTACTTGCTGCATGATCGTTTAATTATGTGTGTGTCTTTCGTCCCACTCTGTTCTTCTTCG
The DNA here is from genome assembly GCA_022036555.1 of Microstegium vimineum. Classification (NCBI taxonomy): domain Eukaryota; kingdom Viridiplantae; phylum Streptophyta; class Magnoliopsida; order Poales; family Poaceae; genus Microstegium; species Microstegium vimineum. Next base: position 49,929,615 of record CM039119.1, on the reverse strand, counting down.
CTCGCTACTTAGCCAGCTAGCTAGTTGTATGTGTTGCGCTCGCGCATTCTGTTCTAAACTTGACACTGCTGTTATTGTTTAAGTGAAGTCGTGTTATAATGATCTTATATGCTACTAGCAGAGTTAAGGGATCAACTATTGCATATATGTCGACTATGTCTGTATTACTTTAATTACTAAATCTGATTCATGTACAAAGGTAATAGTTTCTTGGGTTTTTTTTTCATGTCCTTGTTATGTTTCTTTTCCTAAAATCACATCACAGACACATACTTATGTTCATAAACATGCATGCACCCTCATCTTTATGAATCCTTATGAATGAACAGAGACACATACTCAGTTTGCCATTGTGTTTTAAAAATATGTATGTCAACCCATAGAATTTCTTTCTTTTTTTGGTTTGGTCTTTGGACTTTACCAAGTAACATGCAGCATCATAAAAAGCTCAATGATGGAAGATAACGTCATTTTAAGTTATTTTTTAAGTAGTAGATGAGGATAAATTTTTTTTCGTAATGGTTCAAGAGTAACTTAGAAGCGGGTATTAGATATGTGCAATTTAAAAGCTGATATTAATGAGTTAATTTTGGTCAACTGGAAATGTGGGTAGTTTATAAACAATTTAGACCCAAAGTATCTACGATACCTATATGTTGTTGACACCGTTTTTTGGTACGTGTCAATATGAATCGAGTGCGCTGGTCAGCAAGAAGACAGTCATTATTCCTTATTGGCAGCAAGATACTACTGGATAGGTTACCGATGGAAGCAGAGGAGGTTTGTCGGTTGCAAAAATGTGATTGAGGAGAAATTAAGGAAGAAAGAAGGCTACTTGCCGATATGAAGAGATTACTGATGAAGGCAAGAAAGTGTTGCCGATAAAAGCATTGCCGATAGAAGAAGGGTAACATTGCCAATGGAAGTGGAGAGCTGCCAAAAAGTGATAAGGTGTTGCCGATCAAAGCAGGATTGACGAGGCTGACATCAGCAGCTGCTGATGGCGATGGAAGCAGATTGCAGATCTGCCGATGGAAGATTTCATCGTAATAGAGACAGATACGGAAACTGGTGATTTTATACCAGTATTATTGTTGTAGTTTGAGTCCGACTCTTGCACGAGTCGTTTATTTCCTTTAAAATAGAAGTTTTGTTTAGGAAGGTATGAGTCGTGTCTTTTTACAACTCCTTTTCTGGAGTATAAATATGTACCTAGGGGTGGCGTGAAAAAGATATACAGAATCAATCAAAAAGCTTATTATTTTCATCTACTTTTCCAGCAAATCTACTTTTTCGCATTAGTTTTAGTTCATCTATGAGTTCTTACGAAGTTTCGACGGATTATCTCTGTCGGCCTTGCAAGATCCGCGTTTGGAGTAAATCAGAGCCTTGACGTCCGGGCGCATCGCTGTCGTCTCGTTCATATTTGTTCTAGTTATCATCCTTGTCGATTAATTGGTCAAATCGTCTGGCACACTTCAGGTTTTAGGTTTAAATCCTGACGTGTTCGCAGTTTCAACGGATTTTGTGTCAACACGTCTTTTGGCACACCCGGTGGGACCAATAATATATCTTCAAGCCACGGTTTAACCCATATCAGGCTTATGGGGGACACTGATATCAATCCACGCAATGTCATTGAAGTCTCCGAAGCAGATCTGAAAGATGATCAGAAGCAGGCTATGGAGCAGGCCATGGAGAAGTACAAGCAGTTGTATCTGAAGTCCTTCAGCCTAAACAGGAGCGGCGAAGCTATCCAGAAGCAAGATCCACCGTTGCCACGGCAGGTCACCTTTGACGCCAATCCTGGTAAATTACAAGAGATAGTTAATTCCGCATTAAATCATGCGTTAATTAGCTACTCCAGTGTGTTGTCCAATACTGTATACAATGCTATTATGCAATCTTTCAAAGAAGGACAAACACCCCAGTATGTTGGTCCAGCGTATCATCAACCTGGATCGGCGTCTGCTACAAACTCATCGGTGGTTCCAGTGGCATCTTCCCAACTTGTGGATCCAACCGCCGATGAGCTTATGCCTCCAAGATCGAGCCCTGTAAGTGTTACTCGATTAAGCACAAATCAGATGGCATCGGCAATGTCAGGGCCCGCAACTAAGAGTCAACCAACTCTCGTCAACTGGTGGGGTTACAGTATACCTCCAAATCCATCTGCCGACTCTAGTCTGATCCAAGGTAATAATACAGCGTGGAAGAGCCCCATGGCATCGGCAATGCTTGCACAGCCGATGATCCCGATGACACATTATGTTACGTCCTCTCCAACTGTGCAGTTGCCATCAGAAGATCTTCAGATGGTGATACCCAAAGTGCCTTATATGCCACCATCGGCAAGTCCTTTGCCGATGCAACAAGGCACGACAACTGCAAGTCAACCCATGGCAGTGGTGAATCCGCAAACTGGGGTACCAGCACACCAAGGTGGCCAATTTGTTGACTACTCTAAGGTACAGGAACGACAGGCGTCAGCTGGCCATCAGCCATCGACGAATTACATACCGATGATTTATAATCCTGGATGGGCTGGCCAGGCGCTAAGCCAACAACAGGTGGTGCAACCCGGATATCAGTATCTGGAGAACGCTCAGAGTGGAGCATCGGCACATCGACCGATGAATATAATGTCACAATACATCCCAGTGGGCGCACAAAGTTATCCATCAGCAAATCAGCCGATGCTTAATACTCAGCGGGTTGGTGCCGCGCCTACGCCAAACTTCCCAGGTTATTTGCCACCAAGATACGAGGAGACGTATCCGCCCGCTCAACCAATCAACACCCAACCAATGCACAGACAAGATCAAGATGCATATTGGACCGATAAGATCGCCGAAGTGATGAAAGAACAATTCGGCATCAAACCTAAGGTTAACACGTATTCTTATCGGACGCCGTACCCTCCAGCATATGATTTGATTCCTCTCCCAAATCGGTACAAGGTGCCGGATTTCACAAAGTTTTCTGGCCAAGACAACACGTCAACGATGGAGCACATCAACTGTTTCATTATCTAGTGTGGAGAAGTAGCCAGCAGAGATGAACTGAGGGTGAGATTGTTCTCGTCATCGTTATCTGGATCGGCATTTACATGGTTCATTTCATTGCCTCCAAATTCTGTGATTACTTGGGCCGATCTAGGGAAGCAGTTTCACAAGTACTTCTTCGCTGGTATACGTGAGAAGAAGATTACCGATTTGGTCAAGCTGAGGCAACGTAATGATGAATCGGTAGAAAGTTTTGTCCAGAGGCTGCGAGATGTAAAAAATAAGTGCTAGAGCTTGGTGCTTGACGATCGGCAATTGACAGATTTGGCTTTCCAGGGATTGTTGCCACACATCAAGGACAAGTATGCATCTGAAGAGTTTGAAAGTCTGAGCCATCTCGTGCAGAGAGTTGCAGATCAAGACATTAAAACTTTCGAACCAAGGAAACCTTGGAATAAAAAGGTATCCTACCTTGGACAAGAAGAAGATTCTGATCCAGATGAGGAGCCAAGTATCGGCGCTGCTGAATGGGTCAAGAATAAGAAGCCCGTGTCTTGTCTGTTCAGCCAGAAAGAGATTGAAAAATTCACCTTTGATGTTACCAAGGCCGATAGGATATTTGATCTGTTGTTGCAGGAAGGGCGGATTAAATTGGCGCCTAATCAAGTGATTCCATTAGCAGAAGAGCTCAAGAGGATTAGGTATTGTAAGTGGCATGATGCAACTTCACACAATACTAATGATTGCAGGGTTTTTAGGCAGCAGCTGCAATCAGAAATTAAATCTGGGCGGATTAAGTTTTAAAATCCTAAAACCCAGAAGCCGATGAAGATTGATCAACACCTGTTTCCAAATAACATGGTGGAAACTAGTGGAAAGGTTAAAGTGCTAACATCGGAAGCTGCCAAGAGAAGTGCATCGGTGGATTCTGAACACCAGATAGCCGCGCATGACGTTAAAAGGAAAGGATTTGCCGATGACAGAAAGGGAAAAAGGGTTGCCGATGAAAGCAGCAGTGTCAGGAGATCTCAAGGCGTCATAATCACGCATAGGCGGCCACATCGAGATTATCGGTGAGCGCAGGAAGAGCAATATCGGCAACAGGAGGAAGAAAGGCGCCAGGAGTGGTATCAGCATAAAGATCACTGGAGGTGCCCCTTCTTTGTTCATTGCTGGGAAGAAGGCATTAAGCTACCCACTGCCGATAATTGCCCTGAATGCAACGGGTATTATCTTGCCGATCGATCCTGTTTTGACGATCAGGCATCAAACTATCGTAAGCCGATCAGAGAAAAGGGATCAGTGTATGATCGGCTAGGGGGCAAACTCAGCACGCATGACAGGCTTGGCAAACGTGTTTGTCAAGAAGAGCTTGAAGAGATGGCCAATGCAAGAGTGCCTGATGAAGAAATATTCTCTAGAGATCCAAACATAAGGGGTGGTGCAGATGCAAGCAATGAAAAACAGTACCAGCCTGTTTGGAAAACTAAGCTTCCTCAATGGTGCCCCAAGGGTCTGACAAAGACTCAGAAAAGAAGGATTCAGCGTGAACGCTAGGGGGATATGCATCACGGTGAAGATTCTTCAAGAGAGAAATCTCCAGTTAAGCAGTGGAGGCGGAAACATAGGGATAGGGATCCATCGACAGAAATCAATATGGTTGTAACATTGCCGATGAAATTTATGGCGCCTATTAATGAGGAAGAAGTTGCTGAGATGGCGCAGTTAGTACTGGACCCGATGGCAGCTGTCTTTGAAAAGCCTACCGATGATGAAAGGCAACATTTGAAGGCCTTGTTTGTCAAAGGCAAAGTTGATGGACAACCAGTATCCAAGATGCTAGTAGATGGTGGAGCGACAGTCAATATAATGCCGTACATAATGTTCAGAAAGCTTGGGAAAGGTGATCAAGACTTAGCCAAAACAGACATGTTGCTCAAAGATTTTGAAGGCAATGTGTCACCAGCCAAGGGAGCAATATGCGTTGAGTTGACCATCGGCAGTAAAACTTTGCCGACGATGTTTTTTGTGATTAACGGCAAAGGTGCTTACAACTTGCTCCTGGGAAGGGATTGGATCCATGCTAATTGCTGTATCCCTTCTGCAATGCACCGAAGCCTCGTACAATGGGTTGGGGACAGAGTTGAAGTCGTCCAAAGCGAGGCTGTATCGATTGTTGCATCGGCAGAGTCAGAAACTTATGAATAGACCAAATGCATATCAGGTGAAGCTTGGGATACAGAGTTCCTCAAAGTTGCCGATTACCGAGTCACACCGATCCAAGCAGTCGGTTCTGAAGAAGGGTTTTAATGGATCAGTTCGCCGATGATGGAAAACTTGGGCAAGGGTTCACATCGGCCGATGACTTACTAGAAATAGATATCGGCGATGGTAGTAAGCCTAGGCCAACCTTTATTAGTGCTAAGTTAGATTCACAATGTAAACAACAATTGAGTGATTTATTAAAGGAATATAAAGATTGTTTTGCTTGGGATTATACAGAGATGCCTGGTCTAGACCGATCAATAGTTGAACATCGGTTGCCTATTAAATCTAGTTTCCAACCACATCGGCAACCAGCACGCCGATGCAACCCTCTTATATTACCCAACATTAAAGCCAAAATTACAAAATTAATTGAAGCTGGATTTATTCGGCAATGTCGATATGCCGAATGGATTTCTAATGTGGTTCTTGTGTATAAGAAAAATGGAAAAGTTCGTGTTTGTATTGATTTCAGGTATCTCAACAAGGCTACGCCAATGGATGGCTACCCGATGCCGGTTGTCGATCTGTTGATTGATGCCGCTGCTGGACATGAAATCATTAGTTTTATGGATGGTAATGCTGGATATAATCAAATATTCATGGCCGAAGAAGATATATCCAAGACTGCATTTAGGTGTCCAGGTCATGTCGGTTTATTTGAGTGGGTCGTGATGACTTTTGGTTTGAAAAATGTCGTGTGCTACTTATCAGAGGACAATGAATTTCATTTTTCATAAGTACATCGGCACGATGGTTGAAATCTATATTGATGATGTGGTGGTCAAGTCTAGAAACTTTGAGAAGCATCTTGCCGATTTGCGGAAAATTCTAGAGTGCACAAGGGAACATGGGTTAAAGATGAATCCCAACAAGTGTGCGTTTGGCGTATCGGCAGGTCAGTTCCTGGGTTTCATGGTGCATCAAAGAGGCATCGAAATCGGCAAAAAGTCTATTGAAGCAATCAATAAGGTGGTTGCTCCCACAAACAAGACTAAGTTGCAATCATTGATCGGTAAGATTAATTTTATTAGAAGATTTATATCTAATATGTCTGGAAAGATTAAATCTTTTAGTCCGCTATTGAAGCTGAAGGCTGGTCAAGAGTTTGCATGGAAGGAAGAACAACAATCAGCCTTAGAAAAAATTAAAAGATATTTGGTAAACCCTCCAATCCTGGTTCCGCCTCAACATGGGAAGCCTTTCAGATTATATTTGTCTGCCGATGACAGTATTATCGGGTCAGCTTTAATCTAAGAATTTGAAGGGAAGGAACACGTAATTTATTATTTGAGTAGAAGACTAGTGGATGCTGAAACCAGATATTCAGCCGTTGAGAAATTATGCTTATATCTGTACTTCTCTTGCATTAAGTTGAGGCATTATTTATTATCGGCCGAGTGCACTGTCATATGCAGGGATGATGTGGTCAAATACATGTTGTCAATACCAATATTGAGTGGCAGGATAGAAAAGTGGATTTTAGCACTGTCAGAATTTGACTTGAGGTATGAATCGGCTAAGGCAGTTAAGGGTCAGGTGATGGCTGATTTTGTTACTCAGCACTGTGGTACAGTGGGTTTCGTACAGATTGCTCCTTGGACTTTGTTCTTTGATGGGTCTACGTGCAAGGAAGGAGCAAGTATCGGCATTGTTTTAATTTTGCCTCGAGGACAAAAGTATGAGGTCTCATTGCCGATTGTTGCTACTTCAACAAACAATCAGGCTGAATACCGGGCTTTGCTAAAGGGGTTGGAATTACTCAGGGAGGTACGTGCCGATGCTATGGAAATATTTGGCGACTCCATGCTAGTGATCAATCAGTTGATCGGGATTTATGAGTGCCAAAGTGAAATTTTGATTGCACACCATGAAAAGTGTGTACAATTATTAAAGGAATTCAAAGAATACCACCTTGAGCATATTCCCAGTCTGCATAATGAAGAGGCTAATCGGTTAGCGGTACGCTTCAGGGTATTAGCCAATTCAGGAAATAATGACATCGGTGATAGTTGCCGATGACTGGAGAAAAGAGATTGTCGATTATTTAAGGGACCTGTCTAGGAAGGTTGAAAGGCGTCTCAGGTTTCAAGCTACCAAGTACGTGCTCCTTGATGATGAATTATATTATCGGACGATTGATGGAGTTTTGCTCAGATGCCTTAGTAAAGAAGAATCAAAAGAGTTGATGGGCGAAATTCATGAAGGAGTATGTGGAGCGCATCAATCGGCCTTTAAAATGAAGTGGATGATTAGATGGAATGGGTATTACTGACCGACAATTCTTGAGGATTGTTTCAGATACTTCAAAGGGTGTCAAGATTGTCAGAAGTTTGGTAATATTCAGAGAGCACCTGCATCGGCACTGAATCCTATAATCAAGCCTTGGCCGTTTCGAGGATGGGCTATTGATCTCATCGGCCAAATTTATCCGCCGTCGAGTAAAGGGCATAAATTTATACTTGTTGCTACCGATTATTTCACGAAGTGGGTTGAAGCTATTCCTTTGAAAAATGTGACATCGGCAAACATGATAGACTTTGTGAAGGAGCACATTGTTTACCGATTTGGTATTCCTCAGACTATTACAACTGATCAAGGGACAATGTTTACATCGGGGGAGTTTGATGAGTTTGCTATCGGTATGGGGTTTAAGGTTTTAAACTCTTCTCCTTATTATGCTCAAGCTAATGGTCAGGCCGAAGCAACTAATAAAGGAGTTATTAAGCTCATCAAGTGAAAGATTGAAGAAAACCCTAGGAGGTGGCACATAGTGTTGAATGAAGCTTTATGGTCGTATTGGATGGCATGTCATGGTGCAACTAAAGTTTCACCATACCAGTTAGTCTATGGGCATGATGTTGTCTTACCTTGGGAGATTAAAACTGGTTCTAGAAGATTGTTTTCCCAGGATCAA